>CM075887.1:462500-755000 GCA_038021265.1 Cyprinella venusta
AGTAATTACGCATATTTATGACTGTACGATTAAAAATGACCCATTTTTAACTGATTTTGTGTTTATTCGCGAAAGCGGGATTGACCCGGAAGTAAATACGGGCTCGCGGGATTTTGCAGTAAAGAAATGGGTGTAACGTGGTAAGGAACACTTTTGTTTTCATATTTATTGTTTAGTAGTTTTGGTTTTTACCTGTCGTTTTGAGGACTCTGGTTCTAATAAAACTGTTATTGTTAATATTAAGAAACAAAGCTCTTCAATATTTCGTTTTGTTTTGTAAACACTGCCGTTTAAAAGTCAGGGATCGGAGATTATTCATGTTTTTATAAGTCTCTTCTGCTCACCAAGGCTGTATTTATTTGATTAAAAGTACAAAAAATAATGATAATATTGTGAAATATTATTCTAATGTAAATCATAAGTTCTCTATGTGAATATACAGTAAAGTTTAATTTATTCCTGTGATCAAAGCTAAATTTATCATCATTACTCCAGTCTTCAGTGTCACATAATCTTACCGATTCCAAACTTTTGACTGGTAGTGTGTGTAAAAACAAATTTGGCCAGTGATATGACTGTGTGTGTGTGTCAGTGTGTGTCAGGTACCGGTGTCGGAGGGCAAGAGCGTGCAGCAGACGGTCGATGTCCTGCACAAGAAGCTGGAGACGCTGGGCGCCGTCAAACAGGGGAACTTCTGGGTCGACTGCGAGACGTACCACGCCACGGGGAACGCCACCGGTAACATCTTGCACCGTTACCATGGAGACCACACCGCATATCACCATGGTGATGCATCTCTCTCTCTCTCTCTCAGGTCAGCCGAGTAAGCTGCTGTACGTGATGCATAACTCAGAGACGCCGCTGAGCTGCATGGCCCTGTTCGAGGGCGGACCGGGGCTCAGCGCTGACGCTAACTTCGACGTCCTGATGGTGAAGCTCAAGAGCCACTTCCAGAACGCCAAAGGCCATAAAGTGGAGACTCGCGGTTGCCGCTATCGCTACTGCGACTTCCTGGTGAAGATCGGCACCGTCGCCATGAGCTCCAGCGCTAGAGGCATTTCCGTCGAGGTGTGTGCTCTCACTCGCGAAGTGTGCAGACGCACGAGTTTCACACTCAAACTAACCTTCATTTCAGATTTACGGAAAACCGTAGAAACAAAAAAAAAACACTTCGTTCACTAATTGTGCGGACGCATGAATTTGTACGCTTTTTTAATGATCAAATCATGATTCAGCAGTAAATCTCGTACTGACGTATAGTTCAAATTCACGAAAACTTTTTAGGAACAACTCATAATAAACGCTAAAATCATTTTCATTTACTAAATGTGCGGACGCACAAGTTTCACGCACAAACTGTCATACTAGCGTTTAGTTCAAATTTACGTGATTTTTAAAAACAACTGAAAACAAACGCATGAGCGAAACACATTAATTTGTACGCAAAATCTACATTTGTGAAAAATCAAAATTTCAAAAAATTCAAAATTTGTGAAAATGTTTTAGAAAAAAAAATCTAAATAAATGCTAAAATCATTTTCATTCTCAAATTAACATTTATTTCAAATTTACGAAAAAAAACATGAAAACAAACGCTAAAATAACTTTCACTCACTAAGTGTACGGACGCACGAATTATTATATTTACTTGATTTTTAGAAACAACTAAAAAAAACTAAAAGGGAAACGCATGAATTTGTCCGCAAAATCTACATTAACGTTTTTTATGATCAAATCATGATTCAGCAGTAAATCTCGCACTAATATTTATTTCACATTTGCGAAAATAAGTTACAAAGGCTATAATCACTTTCATTCACTAAGTTTCTCACACAAACTCTCGTACTAACGTTCGTTTTAAATTTTCGGGAAAAAAAACACGAAAATCTGAAAAAAAATTGTCACGAAATCAATTAATTTGCGACGTGATTCGCACAGTCATGCTATTACTCTGATGACGACGCCCACTGGAGGTGAACGTATTCGGCGACAGGATAACTTTGTATTAAAATTAAATTAAATTCAGATATTTAATCAAATACAGCGAGTAAGAGTAAGAAATGCCACACTGAAGCTCGAGCTGTGAAACTGCGTTATCATACAATGATGTGTACGAATTTACACCGAAATTAATGTGTGTACGTGTATGTGTGTTGTGAATTACCAGAATTGTTGTGAATAAAATCCGTTGTCTTTTCTGATGTGTGTGTGTGTGCGCAGGTGGAGTACTGCGCGTGTGTGATCCCTGGAGACTGCTGGAACCTCATGAAGGAGTTCATGCAGAGCTTCCTGGGCCCACACACTCCCGAGCTGCCGGCCGTGTTCACCAGTAAGCCCGAGGGCCTGAGCGTGCCGGTGGACTGCATGGACACCATGAGCCAGTACCTGGAGCTGTTCGGCCGGGTCCGCAAGCAGCAGGTTCTGCCCGGCAGCGGCGTGAGATGAGACCGGCTGGTGGAGACACACGTTTCCTTTGTGTGTGTTATTCAGTAGTGGGGCTTATTTTCTGTGTACATTGGAATTTGTAAAATAAAGAGTTTACTTTGAATTGCAATTACTTCGGAGGGTGTATCAACAGTCTGTGATTCAGCAAACTAGGCTTTGTTACGTCATAAAGTGATTTACCTCTAAAAGAGAGTGATATTTATATTTCTGGCCAACCCCTCTTAAAAACACACAAAACATTCATAAAACGACACAAATTATACTCACGTGCTTAATGCTAGAAGATTTCCCTTGAAATGACATCATTAGACATGTTTAAACCAGTTCTGGTTTGTAAAATAATTTGTTCAATTGATTAAGAGATCCAATAGTTTAGATTTGGTCAGATGTAGTTTTGCTTGAAGACTGTCAGCATTGATGTTTGAACAGGAATGCTCATTTGCATAACAAAAGCAGAACAGATGAAGGCACAGATAATTGGCTATAAATTCACATTGATTTGAATATGCATGAGCTAAACACACTGTGGATAAATTCACATGCAATCAGCCGTCGAGCTTATAATCAGCAATATTCAACACTTGACAGGACCTGTGAAGTTTGAGTAGGCAACATGGTATTTCATTTATAACATTATTATTATTTTACATTAACCTAATAATCATAGAATGCTCCTTTATGAATCCCATTTTGGAGTCTTTTTTTCTGAGACAAAACAAGCATGTTTTACGTTTGTCCTTGTTACATCTGTGTATGTGTACCGTAGTAATAACAGTAAATTATGCATAGTTACATGCAACTAATCCTACCCTAACCCAATAGTTGTAGTACTTAAGTACGTAATTACACTTCACCTGATTATTCTTGTAAAGATAGTTTTTATAACTAAAATCAAGTTAGTCGACAAGCCGACACTAATTCTGGGACTTTACAGCTCAACGATAATAACACGTTCACAACATGATATTACAAACTATAACACCCCAAAACCAATTGCACTGAATTTTACAATCTCCGTTCAAACTCTAGGCTCGATCTGATTTAACTACAGTCGCAAAGCATGCTGGGTAGCCAGTAAAGCCTCGTTGCAGAAACGTGTGTATGTCACTTTAACTGTAAAGTCCATATGTTGCCTTTGTTTGCAATCTGTCCCAATCTTTTGCATATATGCATATATAATCATTGTATTAATTTTATACGCACTTATTACTTATAATCTTTAATGCAAAATAAATCACACCATGGTCTGGACGAGGTTAATCTGTTCATCTGACTCCGCCTCTGGAGCTTTAAAACCTGACGGACGTCTCAACAACCGCATGAAAAGCCGGCTTAAAACGGGCTTAAAAGCGCCAACTTCGCGATCTCGACCAATCAGAACACGTCGTTAGGTGAGTGATCGCTCCTCAGCCAATCAGAGCGCAGTGACGCCCGAGCTGGGCACGTTCGGTTGAGGCGTAAATGGTGACAGCTCGCGCGTGCGGATGATGGCGGTAAATAACAGCCGAAAGCGAGTGTAAAACAAAACAAAACAACCCTCTGATATTTACTGTAATTTTACTCATCAGAAATATTTACCGGCTGTTTCGTGGAGGACTCGCGCGGAGGAGCCGACTAAAAGCTGATTGGGGGGTTTTCGGTGTGAGTTTATTCTGTAGCTGCGGCTCTTGAACTGGTTTTTGTTCAACGGATTTAAAGTAACAGATCTCTCGCGCCGGTATAAACACACACACAGACACACACACCGATCGAGCCCCGGTACCGGAGCCTCCCGGATCCGCCGATACCGAAGATTCCGCGTGTCTCCCGGTGGAGCGTCTTTTGTTCTGTAAGTAGCGCTAGCGGGTTAGCACACACACACACACACACTCATACACACACACAAACATTCAAACAACAGAGAGACACACACACTTATAACACACATATATCACATGCATTCATATACGCACACAACATTGTGTCACAAACACATAACGTGCACAAATCCTAAAGACGGAGTCTTCTTGTAAACAAACACAACTGCACACTTTCAGACACACGTACTTTGTCAAATGTATTGTGCGATAAACACAAAGCTAACAAAAAATATCAAGACATTAAAATAGCTCTGAACATTCTTAACGTTCTTTCTTGTTATAAGAACATTCCATTGTATCATCCTTCAAACATTATGGAACGTTACTTTTGAATGTTCTGTGAACGTTCTGAAACAAGTTGTAACATTTAAAAAAATAACGTTAAACGAACGTTTTAGCGGGTAAACGCTTAACGGACGTTTTTGTGCGAACGTTTGGAGAACATTTGAACAACTTTGAACGGGTATTCTATTATTGTTACTGGAAGAACGTTGTTCACAACATTGAGAGAACGTTCGCTAAAGTTCTGAAAACGTTCGCTATACACACACACTTTAAAAACTAGTTAATCCCCCTGAGGAACAGATTCTGGTACTAGGATGTTGCTAAGATCAGGACTGAACCGTCTGATGCCACAGATTTCACTTTTGTATGTTCGAGTTGAGTGTGTAAATAAAGTGTTTCTCGTCCACAGTGTGTGTCGGGCATTATGAAGTCCTGTGAACGGTGCGGCTGTAGGACACGTGCGCTCTGATGCTGGAGCTCTCCGTTTCTCACAGTGAGTCCGGTACTACTGTTTTATGGACAATTCTGCGTTCCCTCATCCTTTCCTCGGGTCTAGATTATCAGCCCTGCCCTAATGTCTAAACCATCCGAGGTAGACTGACCACGAGCTGCGAGGTTGTGAAATGAAGGTTTTTGCTCCTGTTGAAGCTATAAGTTTGTATGAACTCAACTTTGTTTAAAGAAAACGTTTTTTTCCGCGATCTAATGAAAAAAACGTACTTCCGGTCTTCAATTTTTTCGTGACGTAGGCCTACCCAGATAGCAAACTGACATTGAATCAACGTGGAAACATGACATCGAAACAACGTTGATCTGACATTGTTTTGTTGAACCAACGTCAGACGCGTCATTTTTTCAAAACTAACGGAAAATCAACTTGAAATCAACGTTGTTTCAACGTTATGAAAGCAAACCAATTTTCGATTTTCATTTAGCTTTGAAGAATGCCGCGTCTGACGTTGGTTCAACGTTAATTCGATGAGCAAAACAATGCCAGATCAACGTTATTTCGATGTCATGTTTCCACGTTGATTCAATGTCAATATGCTGTCTGGATATCGTTCAAAATTCATCTATAACTATTGAAGAAAGGTTTTGATCCACTTCGAATGTTGACTACTGTATTTATTTATGATCAATTGATCAAATCTAGTAATTTAAAGGTGAATAAAATAAAAAACGAGGGAAGGATGACGCACAGCAATGAAATGAATTACTTACTTGAAATAATCTGTGTTTGTAAGCAACGTCTCTCTCCCTGTTATCTTCAGGATGAGCGCGGTCATCATGGCGTGTGGTTCCTGACTGCTAATGCTCATGCGCGTTGGGAGACATGGATCGCTGTAAGCATGTGGCGCGGTTCCGCTTGGGCCACGGCCACTCGATCCTCAACCCGCAGATGTGGCGCTGCGTGGACTGCGGCACCACGGAGTCGGTGTGGGCGTGTCTGAAGTGCACTCATGTGGCGTGCGGTCGCTACATGGAAGAACACTCGCTGAGCCACTTCCAGCAGACGCAGCACCCGCTAGCCATGGACGTGCGCGAGCTCGCCGTCTTCTGTTTCGCGTGTGGCGACTACGTGTTGAACGATAACGTCGAGGGCGACTTGAAGCTCCTCCGCGGGGCGCTATCAACCGTCCGAATCCCTGGTCAGCGTTCCCTGCGTTCGTCGACATCCGACGGCGGGTTTAAAGCGTGCGATGTTAGCGTGTCACGTCCGTCCGCGCGTACTGCGTTGTGGCACCGACGGAAAACCCTCCTACAAAGTGCGTTACGCCGCTGGAGAAACCGGCAGCAAGACGAAGAGAGGAAGCGTGAGGAAAAGCAAGAGCAAGAACGCGAGGAGAAGCGACGACAACGCAGGGAAGTCAAGAAACGGTTGATGGGAGAGCTAGTGAACGTCCCACCGAGGAAAAGCGCGCGGTTGCTAACGCAGGCTCCCCGTACGACGCTCGCCCTCATCCCTCGAAAGTTCCGCGATCCTCCGGAACGACTGCCTTCGGCTCCCAAACGGCCGCTTTTGTCGCTGTCCGGCAAGACTCTTTCGCGCAAGACGAGTCGTTTACGCCGATATCACGCGTCGCAGTCGGCGCGACGCAGGAAACTAGCGCCGGGAGTCACTGGACTTCGCAATCTTGGGAACACGTGCTACATGAACTCCATCCTTCAGGTTTTGAGCCATTTGCAGAAGTTTAGGGAATGTTTCCTCACGCTGGACTTGTGCGAGACCGAGGAGCTCCTCGCTAAGACTAACCAATCACAGGGTGTGGGGGGCGGAGCCAGGACCCTCGCTACGCTAGTCCCGCCCAGTTTGAGCTCAGCAGAACTGGTGCAACCGAAAGAGCCGCGGTCCTCGTCTCGGCAGAAGATGTCGTTGTGTCACGAGTTGCACACGCTCTTCCGGGTCATGTGGTCGGGGCGGTGGTCGCTAGTGTCTCCGTTCGCTATGCTACATTCCGTGTGGAACCTGATTCCAGCGTTTCGGGGATACGACCAGCAGGACGCGCAGGAGTTCTTGTGCGAGCTTCTGGATAAAGTCCAGCAGGAACTGGAGTCGGACGGACCGAAGAAGCACTTCTTGATCCCGCTCACACAGCGGAAACTGTCCAAACAAGTCCTCAAAGTGCTCAACACTATCTTCCACGGACAGCTGCTCAGCCAGGTGACGCTAGCGCGCAAACTTTAACCATTCTGATTACAATTTTGATTAGAGCCCGACCGATAAAGGATTTTGAAGGCCGATACCGATACAAATATTTTGGGGTTTTAAAATCCGATATATCGGCCGATATTTTATTTATTTTTTTATTTTATTTATTTTTTTTAAACTGTACATGATAGTCACAAATTTTGTCCTGCTTATGTGAGTTAAGAGAACTGATGGGGATGATCTTTTAATTGTTATTCAGGCAATGACCAACTCAACGAGTGTTGCCGACAGGGACGGTGTAGAGCGCCCTCTGGTGGACAAACTATACAACTCCAACACTCATGACATGGTTCAAGCGTGTTTCGTTTGTTTTTATTTTATTTTTGAAATATTCATTTATCTGCCATTATAACTGCCGATACTGATAGTTCGGAAAATGCCTAATATCGGCCGATAATATCGGTCTGGCTCTAATTTCGATTCTGCTTATCGATTCCTAATTCAGAGGATTCAGAGAATTCGTTCGATTCCAGAAATGGATTCTCGATTCCCAACCCTAGGTGACAGGACCAGAATTAATCGAATAAATGCATTTAGGACTAAATTGCTGTGTGAACGATTGGATTTCCATGCAATAATCCACGTTTCTCAACGGCAGGTCACATGTCTGTCCTGCAAGCGCAAGTCGAACACGGTGGAGCCGTTCTGGGATCTGTCTCTGGAGTTCCCGGAGCGATACCACCGCATGGAGAAGCCCAGCGCCGCGTGTCAGCGGAGCTGCTCCCTGTCCGAGATGCTCGCCAAGTTTACGGAGACCGAAGCCTTGGAGGGCTGCATTTACGCCTGCAACTTCTGCAACCGTAAGTCGCGTCTTTCTTTCTTACATTTTTTTTATTAAAGCAATAGTTCACCCAGAAATTAAATCTGAGCGAAAAACCTAACCTTCCCGTTTCAGGAAAGCGCCGCAAATCGTCCCACAAGCCCCTGTCTCTCTCAGAGGCCTGTAAGCAGTTGCTCATCTGCCGTTTACCTCAGGTCCTGCGGCTACACCTCAAACGCTTCCGGTCAGTCACAACCCTTCCCATGGTTCACCTTGTTTAAAGGAGGAGTTCACTTTAAAATTAAAATTAGCCCATGAAGCTTGGAAAATCCAGGACATTTTGTAATATTACTGACTGTGTTCGTCTGAAAGATGAGTCATACACCTAGGATGGCTTGAGGGAGAGTAAATCATGGGCTAATTTTCATTTTTGGGTGAACTGTCCCTTTAAGTTTGAACCCAGCTCGTCCTAACGCTTATATGTTTCCAGGTGGTCCGGTCGGAACCACAGGGAGAAGATCGGTGTCCACGTGGCTTTTGATCAGGTCCTGAATATTCAACCATACTGTTGCTCGGACGCCGCTCCGATGCCGCAGAGAGAAGCCTTTACCTATGACCTTTCTGCTGTAGTGATGCATCATGGGAAAGGCTTTGGCTCAGGGCACTACACGGCCTACTGTTATAACACTGAAGGAGGTGAGACACGGTTCTTGGCTAGAGAGTCTGGGGTTCATGTGGTCGTACTCTTCACATCTCCTACCGACTAAAGGCCCGATCACACGGATGACGATAAAGATAAAGTTATAAAAATCGTTTTCCAAATGAAAGAAAGTTCAAGAGAGTTCATGAAGAGTTCACGGCACAACTATAACAGCGATACAAGGAACGATATCATTTGGATCACTTTCAGAACGTTTTTTTGCTGCCTGTCGAACAATAAAATACTGACAGCCAATCAGAATTCTAGCCGGCGAATAGGTTAGAATTCCAGCCGTTGAACGATAAAACACTGACAGCCAATCAGAATTCCAGCCTGCGAATGATAAAACACATAGATAATCACAGATAATCACAGAGACACAGAAAAATCCACCCCCTTTTCAAGGTAATAAAATTAATGAATTAATAAACAAAACCTTGTTTTGTGTGTGTGTGTGTGTGTGTCTTGCAGGTTTCTGGGTTCACTGTAACGACTCTGAGATGAACGTGTGCAGTGTGGAGGAGGTGTGCAGCACTCAGGCCTACATCTTGTTCTACACACAACGCTCCTCTTAAACCTGTCTGTCTCTCTATCTGTCACTCTTTCTTCTCTCTATACCTGTCTCTCATTGGAGGTCTGTTCCTGACATCAGCAGTGAGACTCAGAGATTGATTGGTCTCTGCTGGCACAGTCACACTTTACCCAGGGCATTCAGGACCAAACTACTCACCGTCAGGGTCCAGAACAGCAGGGACACACACACACACACACACACTGAAGTCCCTCTGCTGTCGAAGAGAGACAGACGGATCATCCTGGAGAGAAAAATGCGACAGCAATATGATCATCAAACACTCTGAATCAGGAATCCTTCACCTTTGATACTGCAACTGTTTTCTACTCTCTTTCTATTTGGGACGAAAAAAATCAGGAAAACAGAGAAAGCCTCTTCATTTACGTCAGTGGTAAATGACTGAACAATCTTATGACGCTGAATGTCTTTAGTTGTGTATGTATGTTAGTGTGTGTTGAGTGCAAGTGTGTGACTGCTGACCTCTGACCTTTCTCCTGTATTGTGAGAGAACCTGTTATCAACTTTATTGATCTTGTGGGATCTTCCTGATGATAGTGAATAAAGAAAAAAATCATGAAACCTTTACATGCTGTCTGCTTTATATTTTATGCGCATTTCATTGCATGGATGGGTAGAAAGACATAAAGGTTCTTGAAATGTAAATAAATGTTAAACAATTTACAACGCTCTTGTGTAGTAATGTTTAGAGTAGATTATTTTTGTTTAAACATTTCGTCACACTAAAATAAAAATTAACAAATCCAGTCACAGCATGTGAACATTTTCTCATATTTAAAGGTTCCCTAAACTACGGTTGTAAAAAATAACATTAAATCACTCACTAATAACAAGATTAAATCTTTATTTGTTTCCCTGCAATAAAGGAGAACCATGAACATGCTAATTTAAGAAATTGTTGAAATCACGTCTCTGAGTACTTTTAGTTTAAAGGGGTTCTGAATGACAACAACAACAAAAAAGGCAATTCGAATGTAATTTTAACCTAAAATCTTGTTTGTAATATAATAATATGAATTTGAAATAGATTTGCTGTATCACATTTACTATTAAATGTCTTGGTCAAAAATATGAAAATGACACTCACAACATTTGTCAAATCCTGTGGCAAGTTTCTCTTCAGAAGTGGTCATTATAGTCTAGGAATATTGGTTCAAATCGCAAGTTGTTTCTTGTGTTTATTTCTTTAAACCACGTCATTTGATAAATTTACCGTTATAAAAGCGCGCGCGATTTTAGCGTTCAAAAAATTACCTCAGGCGGCCGGTCAGTAAACGGTCTGTCGACTGGACTAAACGGTAAGTTTATCCATTCTAAATGTGAAAATGATATATTCTTAACTGTTTATCTAAGGCTAATTTAACAACATCTGATATTAAGATTCTGTCCTCGTTCGTTTTTCCGGGCACAGTATGTCAGATCAATCTTATTTGCATTCTGTTAATTAAAGGGAGTAGCTCGTTAGAAAGATAACGAGGCAACGCAAGATGGCGCCGTTGAACGGGTTTTAACCGGTTTTGACATGAAGTAAACCGAGCAATTTATTCATCACATCATATCTGCTGATTTAAAGAGTATTGTGTTGAAATTAGAATCATTAAAAAGGAAAACTTACGCTGTATTGTGGATCATACTCGTGTTTCAGGTTGTTGATTATCGGCTGTTCATCATTTTGAGCCCAAAGCAGGTTCATGTGACTCAGTGTAATCCATCCTGGGATTAATGAAAATGAATTTGATCTGGATTAAAGTTTGCATCTGGATTGCAGCAGATTCTCGTCCAATACTAAAATATGTTCACCCATAATAAAAATAAAAAGGGTAATAACAACGAGCAATTCCAAAAGGATCATCGCTGCACAAGGCCTAATGAAAACAAAAGCCTATATTTGCAAATGTATTTATTAAGAATACAGTGGTGTTGAGATTTAGCAAACGGGTAGAAACATGATAAATGTGATCTTCTAGCCAATGGAGCGTGTTACACTATTACTGTGTTTACAAAAATGTTCTGATGACGGATGTGTTTGATTCTTATTGATTCTTGACTACTGACGTATACGTTTCTGCCTTTTCACCCTAGTCAAATATCACTTAACAACACACAAAGTAAAATGACAATGTTTCGCTCTCCTCCGTAATGAGATATTTCATATACAACAGACATAGAGACAAAACAAACTAAACGCAACACATTTTCATAGACAGTTTTGGTGTCAAAAGCTCCAAAGAAGTTTGGATCTGAAATGTGAACGTGTGTTGATTTTAAAGCCATGCATCAGCAGAAGACTGGACTCTCCGCTACAAGAACCAGTTTAACATTCATTAGTTAAAGGGACAGTTCACCCAAAAATGAAAATTAGCCCATGATTTTCTCACCCTCAAGCCATCCTAGGTGTATGACACTCTTCTTTAAGACGAATACAAAAAAATGTCCTGGCTCTTCCAAGCTTTATAATGGCAGTGAAGGGCTCTTTCTATTTTGAAGTCCATAAAAGTGCATCTATCCATCATAAGAGTGCTCCACAGGCTCTGGGGTGTTAAAAGGCCTTCTGAAGTGAAGCCATGCATTTGTGTAAGAAAAATATTCATATTTAAAACTTTATAACGTAAAATAACTAGCTTCTGGAGAAAATTAGCATACGGATTTGACTTAAGTCTAAGCATAACTTATGCGAGTAATGCGACTGCTGATATTTACACTACGCCATGACACGCTACGCTACTTCTGATGTCATCAGTAGACTGAGTAAGGCCGGAAGCTAGAATTTTACTTTGTAACGTAGTTTTCTTACACAAACGCATGGCTTTGCTTCAGAAGGCCTTCATTAACCCCCCGGGGCCTGTGGAGCACTTTTATGATGGACAGATGGACTTTTATGATGGACAGATGCACTTTTATGATGGACAGATGGACTTTTATGATGGACAGATGCACTTTTATGGACTTCAAAACAGAAACAGCCATTCACTGCCATTATAAAGCTTGGAAGAGTCAGGACATTTTTTAATATAACTCTGATTGTATTCGTCTGAAAGAAGAATGTCATATGCACCTAGGATGACTTGAGGGAGAGTAAACCATGGGCTATTTTTAATTTTTGGGTGAACTATCCCTTTAAAGCAAAAAAGAGTGCAGTGGTCTAAAACAGGAAAGAAACCCATTCAGAAGGAAAAGACCGGGAATGTAGAGCCATGTAGACTGTGGTGTATCTCCTTACTGAATCTTTCTCATACATCCTTCAAGCTCTGGTACGATGGGAGGGATGCGTCACAGTTAGAATTTAAGTTCGGTGTATTATGTTCGTCTCTTTCAGCTGGGCAGCAGACAGAGCTCAAGCCAATCCCAGTGTTTCCACAGTGTGACCAGGAAGAGCGCCAGGGCGAGGGTGGCGCCGACCCGAGCGCGCGTCTTCATGAGGGGCGTGATGAAGTTGGCCATGGTGGAGACGAACACCAGCAGCACCGCCATCAGGGCCAGGATGACGTTGATGAGTTTTCCCAGCAGGGCTCGAGCGTTTGCGTTCTCCACACCCTCCAGCTGAACCACCTGCTGCTGTTGCTGCTGCAGCTCCAGTTTGGTAATGCGGGTGAGACACGACTCTACGGCCTCCTGCACACAAACACATGTACAGAACTTTGTCTAGTGTACAAGTTACAAAGTCCCTCTGTGATTACAGCTCTCGGATGTTAGGGCTGTCGAAATAGTTTTCTTCCGGGAATGGACACATCACAATATTCCTTAATTTAAATAATTAATACGCAGAATAAAGGGGCGGGACAAAACGAAGCCTCAATCATTCTTTGTTATCGTGGCTCACCTGGATATCTCGCGCTCTCTCGTACGACTGATACGCCACCTTCTCCTCCATGCTGGCCAGCTCCTGCTTCAGATTGCTCATTTCATTCTGGTGGAGTTCCGTCAGGTCATTCAGTTGCTCTTCCAGACGCTCGTATCTAGAGGAAAAAGAGGAGACACACACCTGAACATTCAGCTCTGGAAAAACAGTGAGGTTTGATTCTTGAATAAAGCGTTTTTAACAAGTCAAGCCGGTTCACTGAGTCAAACTGAATCAAACTTTAGTTCTGGATTGATGAGGTGCAGCACCATATGAGCCTATAACCAAATAAGCCAAAAACCAATTGAGCTGATAACCAAATGAGCCTATAACCAATTAAGGCTATAGCCAAATGAGCGTATAACCAAATTATCCAATAACCAATTGAGCCAATAACCAAATGAGCCTATAGCCAAATTAACCAATAACCAAATGAGCCAATGACCAAATGAGCCTATAACCAAATGAGCCTATAACCAAATTAGTCTATAACCAAATGAGCCTATAACCAATTTAACCAATAACCAAATGAGCCTATAACAAAATGAGCCAATAAACAATTGAGCCAATGACCAAATGAGCCTATAACCAAATTAGTCTATAACCAAATGAGACCCAGTTCAAAATGAATGAATTTCTTGATTGGGTCATTCGGTGCTATGCAAGGGACATGCGTTGTGCATTTTTAACCCGGAACTAAAGTTTGATTCAATAAACCAGGAAAAAGTGGCCAACATTATTTCAAATATATCTGGTCAGTGACAGTTCAAGCATATTGGTCTAAGATAATTCTGTAATTTCAGCTTCAGAATCATTAATATTGTTATTCTGGTGTCTCTATTGTCCTGTGCATTGGCTTTCCAGCATCAAGTCCAAGAATATTCATTTACACACACAATGAAATACCAAATTTAGCGTTTTAATCAACAATACATTTTTTGTTAACCTTTCCCCATATGTCTTGGAGTATCGCAATAATATGGTATTGTGAGTACAGTATCGTGTTGGATCATGACATGAGGGTATCCCTACACCGCTAGTAAACCGGCTAAAAAGAACGATTCCTTGTAAGAATCGAACACTGCTATCGATGGTGCAGTTTTACCTGTATCGCTCCTCTTGCAAACACTGCGTCATGTAGCCGTAGTCGCTTTGCAGCTGCGCTTTCATGTCCTCGATGGCGTCCTCCATGTGCACCTGGCCGACTTTGATCTCCTGCAGGCCTTCCAGCAGCGCATCCCACGAGGAAGACGACGAGTGGTGGTGGTGATGGTGGTGGTGATGCCCGTCGAGCCGAGGGCTCCCCATGGTGGCTCCCATCCCAGACATCGGCCCACCGGCCCCACCAGAGTTACTCCCGGCCGGGGACCCGGACGTCGCACTCGAGCACTCGTCGTCGCTGCCGTATTTGGGGCTGGAGACTAGCGTAGCGCTTCCGCTCAGAGCTCGCGGCGTCTCTTCCGGGTGCCCGTCCTCCAGACTGTCCTTCATGTGGGCGATGTTATCAGCGCTCCCGAACTTGTTGCGTATGAGGCTGGCGAACTCTCGTGGTTTCGAGACGACTGCGGTGTGCGTGAGCGCCGAGACTCCGCCCTTCATTCCTTCGACCATGCCCCCTCCGAACCCGCTGATTCCCGCGCGCATGTTAGCGCCCACGTCCTTCAGCCCCTGATGCATGTCCCGGAAGACGTCTTTGGGATGCCGCGCCGGACCATTCTGCAAAAAAAAATGGAAAATTTGCATGGAAGAGAACTTTTATTATTCTATGCGCAGCTTGTCAGTGAAGGACGGCTCTGTAATCGGTAGTAAATACTGTTCCATCTGAACACCAGAGGGCGTCTCACACATAAGTACGATAACACACGTCATTCCAGGAAATCCCCACGGTCATACTATTTCTGAAAAAGCTCCCTGTGAAGGCCTACTTCCCCCTCCAGTTCGCATGGATATTATAAATATATTCAAATGCGCATACCTATAGCCTAAACACATAGTATGCATGTGCGCCCCATTACCATTTTCACAGATTCACGTTTTTTAAGTTTACGTTTTTTTTTTTTATTATAAAGTCTTGCCTTGGATCCTGTTTCAAAGTTTGCGTTCAGGAACCTCCAAACACTGTTGTCGTGCAAATGAACATCCAGAACGCATTAAAAGTTTTCAGTTTTCAGTTAAAACGGGGACGTGTTAGCGACCCCTAAGTTGATAACACATTTTTACCAAGCTATTAAAACTTTAGCTGGATAATAACTTTATTCTGAGCTGCTGTAAAGCCGAAACAACCTCTGTTATTTTAATCTCCTGTCACTGTAATGATGCTTTGAAACAATCTATATTGTTAAAAGCACTGTTTAGATGGCAGTGACTTGACTTGAAATGAACAGAATATTGAAATACTTTGATGTGTTAAATTTTGTCTTTTGTTGGACGAGAGGTTCATAAATGCTTCTCATTTTGGGAAGATATTTGAGGCGTGTTGCTTTTGCACGTTATAAGCGACTCTCGCGGTGCTTTCAGAGTGAGCCGCGTTTACTGAGCCGTGCTTTACTGACACGCTGCACATAACTAATAACAGCAGCCTGCTAACTGCGATTAATCGCTCATTTTACCTGTTCGATCTCTTTGAGTTTCTTATGGTAGTGCTCGAGTTTCTTGTGCAGGTGTGCGATGGTCTGCGCAGACTTCTGGTTCTTCTTCTCGAACACTTGTTTGATGCGCGACGCCTGCTGTTTGTCCGCGTTGTGGGCGAGTTTGAGATACTCGGCTACGTTAGCGTCGCGCGCCTCCTGTTCCACGCGGATCTGCTCGGTGATCTTCAGGATCTTCTGCTGCAGGTGTTCCAGCGCCGCGCGTGTTCTCTGGACCTCGCCGTCCGGTCCCGCCTCCACGCTGATGTTCCCGTCTGACCCGCCGTGGCTCGCGGACGGCGGCAGCCCGAGAGTCGACACCTCGCTCTTATCCAGCTGCATGCACACAATCAGGGTTTGACATTAGAAAGCCATCACTAGCCAATTTGGAGTCTTACTCGTTATGTTCAGGGTATGAAATTAACATTCGCCAACCCACTAATGTGGATAAAACTCAATCAAATCACTAGCCAATTTGGCGCTTTTTTTACTTAGTATTTTTGTCTCGTTTCCAGTTCAAATATCAAAAAAATCTTAAATCAAGAAGCATTTACTAGATGAGCCTAGGGATTTAGGGTTAGGCTATTATTAATTAATATGAGATGCTGGATGGTAGGATTTTGTTTGAATAAGAAATGAATGTATGAAATCTAAATTGTATAATATAAGCTGCACTCTTAGAAGAAAGGGTTCTATTTAGAACCAGAAATGGTTCCATCCCCCGCTTCATATATGGAACTCCAAAATGGTTCTATATAGAACCATTTATTTGGAATAAGTTTCTATTGGCCATGTACGGAACCCCAGGGTTCTATATAAAACCATTTTTTTGGAATAAGGTTCTATTGGCCATGTATGGAACCCCAGGGTTCTATATAGAACCCAGAGGAACCCTTTTTTAAGAGCGTATAGAACCTTTTCCAAATACGAAGCACTGATAGAACATTTTAAGGTTCTATATAGAACCTTTTCTTCTAAGAGTGTGTGATGTAGTTAATCTGGTTCATTTCTTCGTGTTTTTTCTCTTTTTTGTGGCTAGTTGAAGTTCTGAATGACTGATAACTTAAAAACTGAGTAGCCAAATTGCCCGATGAGTGAAAAAGTTAATTTCCAACCCTGCACACAATGAAAACAGAAACACAACAGAGCTGAATTACACATCAAACGTCTGATCTGAAACCACACACACTAATTTTAAGACCTCGGTCATATGAGTGAGTCTGTTGACAAGAGAGAGACACCGTGACCCACTTTCTACTCGGAAATCTCTCCATACACACAGTAAACTAGGAGAAGAACGCAGTAAACGCAGATTCACAAACGACCTGAAGTAGCAGCGCATGATGCCAACGACACCTCTGAGAAATCAAGTGATCGGATATTAATCATTCATAAATGCAGCATCGCAATAAGCGCTAGAAAGTCGCAGCAAATCATCGTAAACAAATGAACGTGCGTGAAAAGATGCGAGGGGCGCGGTGTGACACACACAGACAGGGAAACACACTCTCGCAGGCTGCTCTCTGCATGCGTGTGAAGATGCATTAACCTTTACACGTGTGTGTGTGTGTGTGTGTGTGTGTGTGTGTGTGTGTTACTGCATGCATGTTACCTGCACTAAACAGCATGCTAGAATGCATTTCTCTGAGAAACACACACACACACACACACGGCTAAAGGTCAGTGCAGTCCATGCATCTTTGAATGCATGTGAATCTGAGGCATGTTACCTGTCGAGAGCATGTGTGTGTGTGTGTGATCTACAGGCCACATTTAGAGTGGATGTGCACACACACACACACACACACACACACGCATACATGACACCTGCTGTACAATTAAGGACATGTGTCAGGCGGGTTAGACGCAGAGAAGCGTGTGAGAGAGGCGAGCGGGTGATGATGGATGGATGATGGACGGATGATGGATGGACGGGTGATAGAGAACAACACAGGAACACAAGATTAATTTGCGATAAATTACCATGATCTTCAGTGCAGGAGGTGCAGCTTCACTGCAGAGACGTGTAAGAGGGCCATGTCTCTCTCTCTGTCTGTGTGTGTTCACCCCTCCCCCTCTCCTCTCCTCTATCTGTCTATCTCTCAGTCGAGTCTGCCATGGTTTACATTCGAGTCGATATCGGCTTCTCTCATCTTTGTCTGGCCCGTTTTGCCGTTTCTTTCTGGTCTCTCCGGCCGTGTGTTTGTCTGTGTGTTTCGACGCGCAGATGAGCTGAGGGGGAGGGGAGATCAGCGGAGCATGCGTCACACACACACACACACACACACTGCAGCTAAATCTATGCGTGTGCGCATCATTGTGTCTGTTCATGAGGGCATGATTGGGGTGTGTTTCAGAGTGACAAACACAAGGAATGTATATAATGTGTGTGTGTGTGTAACATTTCCCAAACTGACAGGAGGGGCTGATGGGAAACACTGACGTCCGTCTCATAGCAACACCCTTCACAACATCTGGGTCACTATATTGAAGAGCAGAACCTGCAACACACACACAAACATGAGATACACACACTACACACATGCAACATCGCTTTTCTTATTCAAATTCTTTTTAAGGATAATTAACACTGTTGACATCTGCGGCATTCAGGAGATTTTTTTTACAGAAATATATTCGGCATGTCTATTATACGCAACTAACACACGGATCTATCTTAAAATATGTAACTAACACACAGATGATCTATCTAAAAATACGTAACTAACAAACGGATCTATCTTAAAATACGCAACTAACACAAAAAATAGGTTTTAAAAGTATGGATTTAAAAGTTTCTGCCAGGGGATTAAAACAATTCTTACAATTTCATTTTTTTTTCTCGCAATTCCGAATTTATTACTCACAATTTCGGGGGAAAAATTCAGAATTGTGAAATGAAAATACCTAATTACCTTTATTTTATTTTGTTGTGGAAGCAAACTTATACTGTAGTCAGCATGAAATTTCAATATTTCTTAAATGAAATGCAGTTTTTAATTTAATGTTCTATGTTATTCTAACAAAATACACATACATCTCAGCACACCCATAACTTGCTCCGTCTCCTTTTCGCATTTGGTTGATTTGAACTAATAGTCAAATATCTACTGTATGTTGGCATTTTTAGGTCGCTTTTTAAAGTCTAGCTAATAATTAATGCAATTGAATGGTAGTTAACAGTAATATAATTAAACTGCACTAAAGAAGATGTACGATGCCCCTAAAGGTGTATGGTGAAGGAACAATTATGAGCTGGAGTGAAAAATTGCATTCCCTTGAGAAACTTTGCGGTCTTTTGTAACACTTTTGTGTTCGCTGAGAAACTGTTAGTTTGTAACACCTTTGCGGTCTTTTGTAACAATTTTGCGTTCTCTGAGAAACTAAGTTTGTTTTGTAACACTTTAGCGTTTGCTTGTAACACCTTTGCGTTCTCTGAGAAACTGCGTTCGTTTTGCAACACATTTGGAAATACACCACACGATGGAAGTTCAACGCAATTTCATGTCGACTTCAAACGTAACTTGTTAACATAAGACTGATATGATGGATTTACTCACCAATCCAGAGCAAGGGCCGGTTTACACGAGCAGCACCAGAACTTCATTCACCTAGGAAAATGGTTGAGCTCAAAACTAAAAACACATTTACAATCAACAGCATGAATTGATGTATTGAGTGATTTATTCGTACAAATCAAATCGTACACCAGAGTTTCTCTTCATAAAGTTTTATTTATAGAACAATTAAATGTCAATCTACAATACAACATTCATCAGTAAAATAAATATGGCATATATTCAGAGGTCTTTAACAACAACAACGCTAAACAAAACAAGTGCAATTCGGAATCAACAGCGAATAATCCTGATATCAACAGAATATTTACAGACGGGTCGCGGAAATACAGGAGAGCTAGAACAGATTTAATGAACGTTGGCCGGAAATCAGAACTTAAACAGAATAAAGCTTTTTTATCTTAATTACTCAATGTATAAAGTCTGGCATTCATTAATTTCTCATTAATATCATTTAGTTATCGCTCGACGTTACTTGTATTTCCATGACAACAGGAAAACTGATAGTGTTTGTAAATATGCTGTAGTGTCAGACGCCGTTTCACAAAACATGAGCAGAACCAATCGCTAATGATTTAGTTTCAGTAATATTTTGAATAATATACTTTCATGTTAATTACAGTAAAAAATGTATTCAATATTATATATTTATATATATATATATATATATATATATATATATATATATATATATATATATATATATATATATATATTAATACTACTATTTAGTTTTATTTAAGTTATTTACTTCCAGTAAATATTTTTAGCACTTAGACTTATTTCATTTTTTTGCGAAAAGCAACATTTCTAATGTTAATGTTCTAAGTTAAAACAGTTTAAATTTAGTTTGTTTTCCAACTAAACTGTATGTTTTATTTTAACTATTTCAATTAACAGAAATGTTAACAGTTTTAGTAAAAGCTAACAATAATAACCCTGGAACAAATGTCTGTATAAGATTTGTACATTAATTTCTGCACTAAATTTAACGCAACATGACGTACGAATTAACGTATGAAAAAAACTACGCCGATTCTGCTCGTGTTTCGCGAACGACACCAAGTGATGGTAAATAAAATGATGTTGCAATAACATAATCGCAGCTCAGTTACGAGAATATGTGAGAACATACTGGCAGCTTAATTGAGGTTTACGTTAATAATAACAATAACTTTAATGTGTCAAAAAAAAATTTGGCACCAAACCTTTAAAAATATCAGTTTTTAAAGTTAGCAACATATTTTGTGCAATAAAGCAATACATTTGAATATGTGCACACTGACAAAAATCAGTGTTTTATAATATGTCATTGATCGTAATGAAACCCTTTTCGCAATTTCGTGATTCTGAAAGATTCATTCATGGATGATTCGAATCTTTCCTCCACACATCGAATTTAAAGGGATTTTTCTGGTAAAAATGCATTTCAATATGTTGAAATGCAAACATATAAAGAGGAAGTGCTCAAAGACAGATTCCTGTTCCTGAATAACACATGATGAAGACAAAACGAAGATTCGTGGAGCAGCTATGAACTCCACTATGAAGGTAGATTACGGTGTAGGAAAACAGAAGATCCACTGAGTTCAGGTCAGTTACTGAATGTCTTTACACGTGAGGAGAGACCAGGCACCACACACACACACACACAGGTCCTGAGTGTGTTATTGTCCTGATTTGCGGGGCGTGGCCACCTGCCTCTTCTTCGCCTGGTAGAAGTCTGTTCAGATAAAAGAAAGCGTCTATTATTAGTCAGACTGTCATTCACACCATCGTTATTACTCAGCATTTTGATTCAACAGTTTATATACACTCCCATTCAAAAGTTTTGGATCTGTATGATTTTTTTTTACGTTTTTAAAAGAAGTCTCTGATAATTACAGAGGCTAAATAAAAAAACAGGGGTTTTTTTGCAATGTAATATAACTGTTTTCTATTTTAATATATTTTAAAATACAAAGTGTCACATGATCCTTCAGAAATCACTCTTTGATGATCAAGAGACATTTATTTTATGATAATTATCAGTGTTGTGTATATTTTTTACAGGATTCTTTGATGAATAGATGGCATTTATTTGAAATAGAAATCTTTATTAACATTAAACACTACTTAAGGTCAGTAAGAATTATTATAAATGTTATTAAGAATCCTGGAAAAAAAATTCAACATTGATAATAATAATTTATCAGATCCACATATTAGACTGATATCTGAAGGAACGTGACACTGAAGACTGGAGTAGCTAATAGTAATGATGTAAAAGTAATCTATGATCACAGGAATAAGTTACATTATTATATTCTCATAGAAACCCGCCGTTCTAAATTCTGATTCCACAATATTACTGTTTTTGTTTTCTAAATGATCTAATAAATGCAGCCTTGCGTTTTTCTTTTTAAAACATTCAAAATCTTCCCGATCTAATCATTATATCTCTCACCTGTGATGTTCGTCTGTTTCCTCTTCATCTCGGCTCTCTTTTCCGGCGTTTTCTCCACGCCCTGCGGAACCGAACCGAATCTGTTCTCTTTTCCCGGTGATCCTGGATTCCGTGCGTCCTCACAGCTCCGGTACAGCACGGGAACGCGCACGCCGGACACGCCCACCCAGCGGAAGTCTCCGCCCTCCAAAGGCTTCTCCGCGACGAAGTCGAAGCTCCAGCGACGCGACGCGTCCTCCAGGTCTTTCCTCAGCGCGTCGCGATACTCGCGCTGGAGCTGCTCGCGATCCACCGGACCGAACAGGTTTCTTCTCGTCGGCCCGGTTCCGAGGGCTCGAAGGATCCGCTTGTGTGCCATTTTCTGAAGCAAAACACACGAGTAACGGTTACAGAACGACACCACAATGTCGTAAATACGACTAGGAAGCTCCCATATTTACGAGTTGTCGATAACACAGTACTTAAAGGTATTGAGCAGTGATGTTGTCAGGCTTCTCTATTTACAACAAAACTAACACCTGCACAAAATATGATCGCATTATAATTTACCAATGTAATATAGATAAAGTTTGCAGTGTCTTCATACATTAATTAAAAACATAAAAAAGCAGAGCACATAATATTGCATATATCTTTGCTATTCATTTTCTAGAAGTAGATTTTTAGAACATTGCTCTATTGAACCCAAAACCCGTGTATTTGATTTATCCTGCAAACCTTGTAGTGTCTGACTCGTCTCCTCACTCAGGTTTGGGTGTTTCTACTGTTCTGAGATCAGCTTTTAAAGGCTGCTTTGAGTCATAAGTTGCAGAGACATGTGTGGACATGTTCCTCTGACTGCAGTGAGCGCGTCTGACCAGCAGAGGGCAATATTATCACAAAAATAAATACTGTCACTAAAATACTGCCAAGATAAAAATATAGAATAATTTTGAGATTCTTACAACTGACAAACCAACGTTTCACACTAAAGTGTCTCTTATATTCAATAAATCAGTCATTTTATGTTTCTTTTTTTTTTTTCAAAGTTTTTAGCCCATCTTGTTCTGAGATTTATTTCGATTATTTAACTCGTTAATTGACTTTTTAACTAAAATGATAATCGTGGTAAAATAATAAATATAAAATAGTCGAAATTATTACCTAAAAGTCGAAAATATTACTTTCATCAATTTTTTAATCTAAATTATTATTATTATTTAATTCAATAATTAAATATTATTAACTAAATAGGGTTAATACTTGTGATAATATAATAAATATAAAACAATATTTTTGGACATGGTTTGGTTTAATATGACATGGATGACAAACCAGCCCAAAGTTCAGGTCAAAGTGTCAGAATCTGACATTCTTATTACATTTAATAAATCTACAAAACATTGTGCTGTATAATACATTATGTCAAATATTTCAGCCCATATTTTGTGTTTTTTAATACCATATATAATTTTTTTTTTATTTCATATTTTGTTTAGAAAATATATGATCCATCATTCATGGTGTCATGACAACACGTGTCACTGAGTCCATACTGGTGTATGTGATGGAACGTGAAGTTCATTCATACGAAAATACATTCAAGGCGGCGGCGGGAAAGCGAGCGTTTGTTTGATTGGTCAAAAGTGACGAAGACGCGCCCACTCTGCGCTGGGTCCACGTGAACACAAATCTCGTGTAAGCCGGTGGAAAGAAAACAGGTCGCGATGTGACAAGAGTTCACTTTAAAATAACATTCAAACAGCGATAAAAATGCATCAGTCACGAGCCTGTTGATCTACATATTCAAGTTTAAGTGAAAAGTTTTCAGTTAAAGTTCGTCTGAGATGTGTATATTTGCTTATTATTTAAAACAGTCAACAGTTCAAACTTGCTGTATTAACAGTTTGTATAATGTTCTTGTGATAAATGAGAACAACTTTAAACATATACATGAAAAGTTCATGTTGTTTGAACAATGTTGTTTGACATGAAAAAAACGATGAAAAACAAGCAACTTACATGTTTTAGCTTCTGACGAGTGTTCAAAATCTGTAAAATCGCAGTTTGCTGAGTGAACTGGAGAGGTTTCAGGAGTCCTGGACAGCAGTGTGGAGGTTAAGCTGAACTTTAGACGTGTCTTCAGCTGAAGTGTGGAGAAACTCGACCGTGGCGAGAGTAGCAGTGGATACGAGATGTTCTTCTTCAGTGTTGGAGGGACTTTCTGAACTTCTACAGCTCCGATGGGCGTGTCTAATCTGTGGGCGGGGCCGATTGAGCACAGGCACGTGGACAGTGCCCGATAAACACGAGAGCGGCGTGAGCGCGCCTTCACGTGAACATTCCAGTGGATCTACGTCACAGAACACAAGGTCCCGAACTGTTGGATCCGCCCAATATATATATTACACACACACACACACACACACTATTTGTTTTAAGCGTTTATTTACCTTTCTAGCATGAACAGTTAAACTGCAAAAAAGTACATGCTCATAGCAAGCAGAAAAGAAAAGTACTATTCTTCAACAGAAAAGAGCTTTTAGAAGTAATTGAAAACTTTCTTACTGTTAAAACCATGTTTGTTTGGTTTTTTTACATATTTTGCTGCTGCTGAGCCAAACTTGCTTTTTAACCCAGCAAAATTGTTTTGAAAATATTTTTAGCCTATAATCTTGATTTCTGTTTCATGTATAATTAATGTAATTAGGGACAGAAACCCCAGAGGTTTGCAAGCAGTTGCTTGGGGTTTTGTAAAATATTTAGAATTGCAAACATGTAGAATTGTACACTATGATTAATTCTGCTTTCTAAAGATTGGCAGAAAACCATGAGATTAATTGTCAATATTTGATTCTATTGACAGCCACAATGACAGTCAAAATTTTACATAAAAGTAGAAACATTTTATGGAATATTCGTAATATACGAAATAATAAAAAGTTGGAATTCAGACTCAAGTCGTAATTATGACATAAAAATACTAAATAAGACACAAATATTAATACAAAAAAGTATGACTTCAAAAAATATAATTCCCCCCATTTTAAAGTGTGAAATATGCATAATACTCAGTAAATTATGCATAAAATTTGTTAAAATGTGAGAAATTTGCATATTGCACACTTTCAAAGTATGGAGGGAGTCATATACACATTTCAGGAGTGTTAAATTTCATTCAAATTGAGGATGCACACTGACTTTTTTGCTGTGTATGAGACTAAACATGAGACCACCAGTCATTATACATAAAACTAATTGACAGTAAAATAATGAAAAAATTCCCCAGATTACATGCATAACTGGCAGACAACAACTAAATAATCTTTCTTCACCCGTGAAACAGTAAATAGATTTTTATTTTTGTAAATAGATTAATTAAGGACGACACAATCGATTTTTTTTTTATTGTAAAGGGTATTTTTTCCCAAATGTATTTATTCCATGTAAAACAGTAATATTTAATTCAGAATAAAATAATTTATACAATAACTGCCCTAATTTCGTGCTAATAAGCACAACAGCACGAAATAAAATCAGTCAGTTAGTCCGTCACTGTTCACTAATGAGACCGACCGAGTAATGAAGTCCATCCTTCCCACGACAATCAGCAGGAAAAGCCAATCTTTAGTTAGTAATTAATGACCGCTCTTCATTAGTGTTGGCGCTTTGGCGGGAGTCAAACGAGACATGACGGTTATCCTTCCACAGCGCGAGGAGGCCGCGGGGAAAATCAGGAGTCACCCGACACACGTGACTCATCGGAACGTGAGGAGAGGGAAAGGGCGGGTAAGTTTGAGTTTCTGTTCATTCGTCAAATACACTGGAGAACCTCTCCTCGCTCTGTGATATAGTATGACTGATTTCAAACTTAATATGCAGCCTTAGGAGCTCGTATTAATAAAAAAACGTGGAATATTTGTACTTTTAGAAATTAATTTGTCAAACCAAAGGAATACTGAGTGAACTTTTTTTTTCATGTTCATGTCCGGATAATTTTATTTTATTTTTTTTATTGCAGTTTCAAGATTTACAAACAAACATCATGGCTGCATAACTTTCTTTTCTTATATAGAGTACAAAGAAAATATAGAATACTGAGTGAACTGCTAAAAGTGATTTACAACGGTGGGAAAAGTAGACGCTTATTGGCCCGTAAACTAGCCAATGTCTGAGCAGAATGAGCGATGATCCACCATGACTCATTCTCTATCAGCATTTGAAAACTTCAAGGCTTTTGACAGCCGTCGCATTGAAGTCGAGATTTTGTAAGAGGTTATGTAAGATGTGATCAACGATCTTATGAAACCTAGAATTATGACGGCCTTTGTTAGGTCTGAAGCGTGACGTCATGTAGCAGAGGCGCGAATGAAGGATTTAATCTGGCCATTTGTTTCGCTTTGAAGTATTAGGTCTCATTGTATTGTTCTGTTCGTGGCATTAATAACAAATAAATAAATAATCCAGCCACATTTATTTTTATTTACTGCTACACCCCATCACAACACAACCTATCTGGCTCTTTCATGCATTTTAATATTTTTATGTAAAAAGACAATTAATACTTAAAAAAGTTATATATGTGTAAAAAATGCATTAAATTATTTTATTTAAATCAAATTTCATGTTTAATCAATGGGGTTAATTGCCGTTTAATCTTATTTTTATGTTTTCACATTTCCCCACTGCTTTTCTTATTTTAAATCATTAGTTTTACTTCATGTCTTTTTTAAAACAAATGGTATTTATTTTATTATTTATTTCTTTTTTACTTTTACTAATAATTTATACATTTTTAAATACAAATATTTTCAATTTTATTACTTGCTTCATTTTTATATTCAAATGTATTCGTAAATTAGTTTAATCTTGTTCTTACTGATTTTTGTAAAATATACTCTCTAGCGCTCTCTTGTGGCCAGATGAAATAAAACTGTAGCACAGTTTTATTAATCCAGCTGTAATGAAATGTGCTAATTCACAGAGGAACACTAAGAACAATGCTTAAAATATATCGTATAGGCTCTAGTTCGATAATAAACAGACTTTGGATTTCAAAAAAGCAATCTTCTAAATACTCCAAACAATCCAGGTAAGAGTCATTGTAGAGTTAAAGCTGATGGTCGCCCCCTGCTGGTATTAAAGCACACTGCACATATTCCCATACATATCACATGACCAGTACCTATTTTAATTACATTTAAGCATATCAGCATGTCTCCCATTATTATATTTCTGCTTTTAATGTCGAGCCTATGGTAAAATAGTAAAACTTAATTTCAATAAGGTTATTCATTAGTAAAATATTCTGCTACTATAGCCTTAATCAATTTCTACATTTACAAAATAAAAGATTAAAATCACAAGTTGTATCTTTAAACAAATTAAATTATGACAGCTGTGTTTATATTATCTAACATTTGCAAAGATAATAAATGCTCTAAATGAAAGCTAATGCATTAACGTCTTGATTAAATCGGTATGAACTGAGTAAATCAACACTACAAAACATTTGGGACTTAAAATTAAACCCTTTAAAAATGGTGAAGTATTAAATTTAATACACGTACAACACTGTACAAATTCACAGAGACGGAATATTTTTTGTAATGAGTTTTAATTCAAATCAACATTATAAACAGTACAAACACTACAAGGAAAAAAAACCAAATGAGAATGAAAGCTGTTCTTCATTCTACCCCCTGCTGGCGACACACTGTCGTTACATCTTCCCCCTCTGATCGCACACAAACACAAAGCAAAACGCTAGCGGTCGAGCTCAGGCGACAGGAAATGAGCTCATCGCAGCAGGACCAATCACATTCACCGGCAAAAACACAAATAACTCTTAAAAGTGTGAGATGGAATGCCGTCGCATTAAAACTGCAGCTACAGAAGGAAACAGAACCGCTAAAATAACGTTCATAAAAAAAAAATAATAATAAATGGGGGACTCTGAGCAATAAAGTCTTTTCAAAGTTTTTTGATCGACGATTTCCCGTCACGACGCTTTTCTCGGTGTCGTGGTTTATTTCCGGTCATTAGATCTGGAACGACTGCAAACGGAAAAATAAATAAATGGAGACGTGAGCCGGACGTCAAACCTGGCCGGACGACATAAAGTAGTGAAAGCCTTACCTCCTCGATCGTGAGAAAGATCGCGATGGCTTGTGGTTCCTGTCGCGGGACAGCGATCTCTCCCTCCTGCGCTCTCTGGAAAGAGATCTAGACGAAGTACAGAACCAGAGTTATTATAGTCAAAAAAAACACGGTAAAAATGTTCGTAACTTAAGAAGTTAAGTTACGTTTTTTAGTAAGGCTGAATGAGTAGTTGACAAATTGATTAATTCCTTCTCTAATAACGACTCATCAAGTCTTTAATTGAATCAGGTGTGCCAATTTAGGGTTAAAACAGACGCATGGCCCATCAAAGGCCCCCTGCAGGAGAGGTTGAGAACTGCAGGGTTAAACAATGTACTAAACTAAAATAGACGTATTTAAAATATAAAGTTACCATAAAATGTAAAAAAAAAATAAAAACCCATTACTAAACTATAATAGCGTCTCAACGAAACACGTCGATAAAGCACTCGCGCAACAGCGCCGTTTTCCTGCGCAAACTCTCACCTGCTACGACTGCGACTGAAGCTCCTCCTCCTGGGCGATCTGAAGAAGAGAAGAGAAGAGCGAGTAAACGCGGTGGCGATGGACACACGAAGGCACCTCAAAAGCCCTGAAACTCCAGCCTGCTAACAGTCACACACTCGGCACCGCCCTGATACGGGGGTGGAGTGGAGATCTCGCCACATGAGCGTTCGCTAAGAGCGTTACGCTCCAGCACAGAGAGCTACACAGTAGAAAAACTCAACAACGCACTCCAAACAACCCCAACAGAATGAAGACACTGAAAGAAAGCAAGAGCAGCTCTCAAAGCCCACGCTTCTTATGTAACCTGAACCTCCGTTTGGGCTCCCCATCAGTTTCTGCCTAATCTTAACGGAGTCAAGATACCAACCCTGTGTGTTTCAACTCAACAGGAGATTTCTCCTCATCTTATATCTGTATTCAGCATTAAACTGTATGAAGCAGGAAAAACTTACTAGTCTTTCGGTTTTCAACAAGCTAGAAAAGGCGAAGGGGTGGCGGCCGGGGAGCAGAATTGGCGGGAAAGTGCAGGCCAGATGCTGCTAGCTGATTAGCTGGCTTGCGGATGGGGGCTGGATGTAGTGGATTTTTCCTGCTTTTATTGGTTAGCCGAAGGCTGTTGCTGGTGGTTGGTAGTGTAGACATTGGGGAACGTAAAACGCTGATTGGTCAGGAATGTGAAGTGGGCCGCTGCCGATTGGGTGTTAAGGTTGGAGGAGGAGGAGGAGCTGACAACGGCATGCTCAGGAACCAATGGGCTGGTGCGACCTGATGACTGGCCACGCCTGGGTCATGTGACACCAACCCAGCCAGCTGATTGGGGCACGCTGGTCACATGATGCTGAAAGAGGACTAGTAGACTGACTCAGAGGGTGGTGAGGAGAGGCATGGTGGTGACTCTGCAACGGGGTTCATTTTTATTAATATAGAGATGATAAGATAAGAAAATAAAAACAACCTTTTCATGTAAAGTCAACAGAAGATTGCATTCCAACCATCACTAGAGCCGAGCAGATTACTGAAAACGAGCGACTGGGCTTTGGGGGGCCAATTCGCAAAGTCGCGCGTGATCGACGTTAAATAAATCCGCGCAAGAGTAATGCGCGAAATCGCAGCCAGGTCAAATTTCAATCCGAAATAAAGCATGTTTTTACGGATTAAGAACACACATCCATCACTGCCGAAATTCTCATTACAATGGTTAAAAAAAAAAAAAAACTCGCTTTACGTTTTACGTAGTAAACAAATAAATAAAATTATCGCAATGACTTGATATTAGCAGTAATGAGAATTTGGGTGAAAAAAGGTCGTCAAAACAACATCACGAGCTAAAAGCTGAAACGCTTTACGAAAAGCTCCCATGGCAATGCAATTCACTTGTCACACTATTAACACTTAATAATAAAAAACTTAAAACTAAAACACATCAGAAGAATTTTTCATTGTTAGTTCATAACAAAGCGAAGCTTAAAGCGTTAGCCGCCCTAACGAGCAATCAAAAAGCTCGTGTTTGTTGTTCCGACTCGTAATTTCGGCATCAAACGCAACCCGGTGCAAATAATCACTCGCGGATTTAAACAAAACTACCAGAATTTGAGAAGCCCAGTCAGATCATTGCTTAATGGTTATCAATGACAATGAAGATGGAGGAGCTAAAGATCTCCGTCGGATGCCCATCAGAGCCGGGACACGTGGCACCGGCGGGGCAGTGGCATCCAGGACTGGCGAAGGGGGCAGAATCGCATTAGTTTCCTCTGAAACACAGTTCACAGAGAGACAGGCGAGCGGGAGAGCGGGCTTACCTGCGCCGGGCTGGTGGGCTACGCCTCCGGTAGTCGTCGCGTGGACGTCGGCTCCAGGATGGAGGCGGACCCCGGTTACGAGTCCGCTTCTCGCCATTGGACAGCTCCACCCTCACTCGGCAACCGCAGAGAGTCCTGCGTGACCCGTCGATTAGACCAGTCGTCAAGTAATTTGCTGATGATGATGATAACTAGCGTTATGATCCACACTCACCGTCCGTCTAGTTCTCTGACGGCGTCTGTGGCGTCACGGGGGTCTTCGAATTCGACGAACGCAAAACCAGGAGGGTTTCTGGCCACCCAGACGCTCCTCAAAGGCCCGTAGTAGCCGAACGCCCTCTCCAGCTCGGACTTGTTCCCATTATTCCCAAGATTCCCAACGTACACTTTGCAGTCCAGAGGGCAGTCGCGATGCATGGCTCAATCTGCACAAGAGCGCGAGATGTTACAAGTGATGTCACTCGGGACCACAAAACCAGTCACATGGGGCCATTTTTTAAAAATTGAGATTTATACAATAATAAGGATTCCATTGATGTATGTTTCCGAAGGATAGGACACTTTTTGGCCGATACAACTATTTGATAATCTGGAATCTGAGGGTGCAAAAAAATCTAAACGTTGAGAAAATCTCCTTTTCATTTATGTTGGTGATTCTGCTCTATTCACTCACAAACATACACGTTTTATATATTTACGGTAGGAAATTTACTAAATATCTTCATGGAACATGATATTTACTTCATATTCTGATGATTTTTGGCATAAAAGAAAAATCAATAATATCGACCCATACGATGTACTGTTGCTACTGCTGTTAATATAGCCTACCTGTGCGGCTTGACTGGTTTTTGATCCAGGTTTACATATGAAATGTTGATTTTATCATGAAATTCAGTCAATAAATGTGTTTGAGTATCTTTAATGTGTGCTGGCAGTTGATCAGATCGCTTCCTCTTTTCTACTAAAGCAGCAAATAAACTTGATGAGATGGAATAGCCTATATCCTAAATCGTGTCTAATGTAATCCATCAATTAGTGTTTCAAACACAGAACGAAGTCGATAAAAATGCTCGTAAACAATAGTCACTTTACCTCAGAAAACCCACTCCATGACCATAAACAACAGTTTGTTAGAAAAATATTTCTATGCGCTCTAGATGAGTGTAGCAAACCCATTGTTAATTTGGTTACCGCTGTTTTATTGTATTATCATGTTTCGGGGGTTTTAACAGCACAACCAACGTTGATTTTCGTTTAGTTTTTTTTTAAATCGCAAGAAACCATGAAATATATGTCGATACGCAGTCTTACTAGTCCACGTGTCGGTTGTACACTAATTTAAATAAGCCCGAAAATGTCTATAGAGGGATGATGAAGATGATGTTAATGGAGGTGTGGCTGGTTTCGTTCTCCATCCCCCTCAATACCTCTCTCTCTACACGTCTATCGCTTTCTATTGGATGGTGTTTGGCATAGGCTATAATGTAAAATAAATGTATTTGTCTTGCCAAAGTATTTGTAGACGAGCTTGATGCAACCACCATTTAGAGTCACATACCGTCGATTTGTAATTTGTGGTGTTTGAGGTCCAAATACAGACATAATGCTTTAATCCACTAACTTACAAACCTGCATGTTACATATTTAGAGCAGAATAAAATAAATACATTTAGAAATAAAGAATAAATAACGGCGCCTGAAAATAAAGTAAAAAAAAGCCGAAGTTAAATAAATTACGAAAAACCGCGTTGGTTTTGTGTGCTTTTGTTCGCGGCTCAAAATGGCGCACGACGACCACACGCGACCGAACACAAAATTCAAAACACAATGAAACACGAACTGTCTCTTTAACGTGCGATAGCTGCTGTACACATAATCAAGATTAATGTAGACGTAACACGCGTAATTAAAGACTCGAAGTAAACTGCTAACCGCTAATCTGGGTCAATAGTAAAATGGCGCCTGCAAAAAAAACACAAACTGAGCAAAAAAAGGCTAAACCGTGTGCTAACACTTGAGATCAAAAACACACACGACAGTATGAGATGCATTACAACACAATGAAAGCGAATAAAAGTAAATTTACCGTCAATGTCGCGTGTTTCTGACCGTGTGTGTTTGATTCCTGGATCAGATCCGCTGTGAAATGGCGCAGCGCGGAAATACGCAGACTCTCACGTAATGTACGTCCACACGTAATGTACGTCATCACGCACGCAGAGGGGCGGGGCTTCAAACACTGCAATCGATCATGAGATACACAAAACCAACAGGATTTTTCATGTCTGTCGGTTGTAAATCATGAAAGCTGTGAAATACAGACCCAAAGTTGGTTGTTTTTAAAGAGACACTCTGCAGATTGTTGCAGAAGTTAAAACACGCCAAACATATAAAGAAGGTTATAAAGTTTACTGTAACATACTATGCTTTGTTGATGAAAAAAAAAGATATTTTTTTGAAATCATTTGTACTCTAAAATAACCAGAAAGTCAAAGTGGTTGGTTGTGTTCCAAATTTGAAGTTTACCACAAAAAGCGAGCCCTTAAAGGTTTAAAAGTTGTAGAATTTTGAGTGTTTCAGGTTTTAAATTAAATTTTATTTATGATTACTATGTGATATCTATCTATCTGTCTATCTATCTATCTATCTATCTATCTATCTATCTATCTATCTATCTATCTATCTATCTATCTATCTATCTATCTCCACATGTGTATTTTATGCCACTGAAGGCTAATATTCCTCGTATAGAGGGATTAGCATGAGACAAACTGGTCATTTTCCAGTCAGAACTCTCCCAGTAAAGTGTTTCTGTCGGCTTGTGGGGATCCGAGCAGTTGCTACTCAGAGAAGTTTGACTTTGCAGAAATCATCATTATCTTCATCATCATCATCATGGACGTCCACTGCATTCCACACCCTTAGAAACCACATCTGAGACGGTTGCTATGGAACGAGGGTCTTCAGCGGAGCTCTTCTGACGTGGAAACACGTCGGCGCTATTGCTTAGTTTTGAAGTTCCAACGAAAAGGCATTTTAACTAGATAGCTTGTTACGGACACCAATGGCTTTATTGTTTAGAAGTTTCCTGGGATTCTTCCCTTTCAGCAAACCTTCCCGCAAAGCAAACCTCCGTCAGCTGATTCCCACAGCCTCTCTCAGCACATTCACACTCCACAAGAAAGAGAGCGAAACTCAATCCCAGGAGCTGTCGAGCTCAGTGAGGTGACAGGAGCATCATTAATCAGTGTTGGGACCCATCCATTATACATGATGCTGGAAGACACTAAAGCATAATTGAGTGATAATTGGGGCTCGAGGAGGAGGAGCTTGTGTCCTCTGAAGTGTGTGATGTCACTTCCTGTGTCGGGGCGCCGGAGGTCTATTTAAACGGTCAGGGACTGAACGAGAGAGTCAGAAGCTTCAGGAACGCAGTGGTGTGTTGGTGAAGTGTAGTTCTGCTGGTAAACGTGTGTGAGCTCATGTTTCTGATGTTGAAGACTCCAGGATCTCAACGACTCGCTTTCATGATCCTGATGGTGATTGCAGCCGTACAGTGTCAGGAGAATGAGAGGTACATCTATCTATCTATCTATCTATCTATCTATCTATCTATCTATCTATCTATCTATCTATCTATCTATCTATCTATCTATCCATCCATCCATCCATCCATCCATCCATCCATCCATCCATCCATCCACCCACCCACCCATCTCTCGATCTTCTCTGTGGTTGTCCTGAGATTACACATCTCTCTCCAGCAGACGAGCGGTGACTGAGCATCAGCTGATGCATGATCGCGGTCGCTCCATCCAGAGCCTGAAGAGACTGATCTGGCTGTCCAGTGCGATCGAGGGTCTTCACACGGCCCAGATGCGCACCGTGACCACTGATGACCCGGACAGCAGGTGGCGCGCTCAGGCTCCGGGGCAGATCTACTCTCAGCCCGGCCACAAGAGGGCGCTGGAGACGCTGCTGAGAGACATGTACACACCTCTCCTCGCGCAAGATCTGCACGCAAATATTCACAATAGACAAATAACCACCTATTCCGATCTCCCGGGAAAACTAACCAATGACAGTCCGACCCGTCTGTAATAGAGACAGAGCAACCGGGCATAATCTGAAACCACGCCCACCGGGCGGGAAAACAATCCAACGTCTTGCGTTAAGGTTAAACAAACAAAAAACAAAACAATGTCTAAAAGCTGCTATGACAAAGTGTACAGCAAACAAGCTAAAAAAAACAGAAATAAGTTTTAAAAAGCTGTTGACCCCAAAAAACGAGCATTTAAGGACACAAAAGTGGAGACCGGCTGGAGAAAATGGGTAAACTGTGGGATCCTGACACTCAGTATGCACTAAAAATACACTACATGTGCAATAAACATTTAATCACTGGTAGTCAAATATCCAAATGTCAGTTTTATATATTATATTTCTGTAAGGTACGTTATTCTGTCACCGATTACGTTCTCCTCAGTGGCGTTAGTATTTGACACAGTGCTCTCTCTCTCTCTCTCTCTCTCTCTCTCTCTCTCTCTCTCTCAATAGCCTTCACTTTTATGTCTTTAAACGCTCGTTTTTTGGGATCTACAGATTATAAAAACATATTTCTGAGTTGTTTAGCTTGTTTGCTGGACACCTTGTCTTATAGTAGCTTTTAGACATTATTTTGTTTGTTGTTATAAATCATAAATGACGAGGACGCAGCTTTACACAATACAGGCTCAACGGAGACGGCTGGATTATTTTCCCGCCCGGTGGGCGTGGCCTGAATGCGCTCTGTCTCGAGATTGAGTGAGTGGAGAAGCTTTACCGAACAAAACTAGATCGCTGTCATTACAATATACAAACAAAACTAGATCGTTTTGTGAAGACAAATGTATTTATTAGAATCTAAGCGATCTAGTTTTGGCGCGTTTTCTACGTCTGTGCGCGCAGATTAACGGTCACCCGCGATCGTCACCTATAAATCTGCCTGCAAGTCTTGTACATTTACTGTGATTTACCTTGGTTAGTATACGTCCAAAGAACATGATAGGCCTATATGTATGAAAAATACGATGGTGTTTTTGTTTTGTAAGCGTTTTGTTTACTTAATGTGTGTTATGGGTTTCAAATATTTCCCTGTTAAGATATTTATCTATAACTGTGGCTATAAACAGATCATATTTTTGATTTATTATGTGTGTGTGATTAAAGATGCTTTTCAGTAAACCGCTGTTCATAGCAGAACTCATTTCGGCTGAAACACCTCAAATAGAGTGAATATTTGTGTGTCTGCATTGTAATGCACAAAAAGAAGAACCGCACACCGAAACAATACATGTTTTATTCGTTTTTCTAACAACAGTGAAGGTCGTTTCCCATTTATTGCTTGACCAACTATTCATATCCAGCTGCAACCCAAGTTTAAGATTAGTTTGCAGTTTATAAATACAAAGCTCCATTTCACAGTGCTCAGTATGAATATGTGAATATAAAATGATAAATAAAGTCAAACTGAAGTTCCACTCAGCTAACAGAGAACGTTCTGACAAGGTTCTCTCAAGCGTTTTATTTCTGACGCATGTTCGTCATGTTGTTTAAATGTTTGTAATTGTTTTAGAATGTTCAAAAGTAACGTTCACATAATGATGTTTGAAGAACATTCACATAACCAAGAAAAAACATTAAAAAACTAGATGTTTTGAACATTCAGAAATAAAGTTTTTTGTAACTTAATGGGAACATTAGCACCACGTTCTTAGAACACAGGCTCAGAATATAAAACAGTATGAAATATGAATTATGTCACATCAATAATAGTAAACATGAACAAAACGCAGTGATTTCATTCAAACGTTAAACTAATTATTAAAAAGTATAAATCCCGTTACTGCAGAAAACACACGGTCCCACAGTAATCCATCGGGTAGAGCGGACTCTTGTGTTTCAGAAACATCCAGTAATGTTTAGTCGCCTCTCCGCGTGCGGATGCAGAGAGTGAAGGGTTGGCACGGGTTTCTCTCACACACACAAACACACTCTCTCTTCCACTAGCACTTCATCATCCTGCAAAACATAAAAACACTGGCTTTAATTAGAAAAAAAGAGAGTTTGAATAGTCTAAAATATATCAAACGTCACGGAGAACATCTCGACCTAGAAGCTAAAGTGAGACGGACCTGAATCATCAAATGATCGAGTTCAGACTCGAGAGTGTTTCTGGACACTCTTCAGATCTATATTTTGCATAAATGTTAGCATGCTGTTCCGAACACTGCTGACTCCCTCACAAAATACAGCTTTTCCATAATTTATTAGAACTATATTTTAACCCAGACGGCGAGATCTTCCATTTAGTAATAATGCTATATTTTATTGCAATGTTAAATTATTGAGATCCCAGCGAACTGGATCGTTCTCACAAAGTTATGAAAAAACATTCTCCCAATGATAGTTTAGTAAGTTATTCAGTCTTTATAACGTTTTTGAAATGTTACTTGTTTCAGAACGTTCAGAGAACATTCTAAAGTAACGTTCCATAACGTTTGAAGACTGATACAATGAAATGTTCTCTTATCGTTCACGTAACTAAGAAAAAACGTTTATATCTTAATGGGAACAATTTTAACTCGTATTTTGTTAGCTCGGTTACTATTAGTTTTTATTAATATTTTAAATGTATTTGATTTCGGTTAAACAGATATTTTTTATAATATATTTTATTTTATTTTATTTTTTAATATAGACACAGCCGAATCATTGTAGTTTAGGAATAAGATCGCGTAAGCGTTTGAATCAAGATGGTGATCTTTTAACGACTAGCGGTGTCGTACAGTAACGATCTTCTCTTACATCACTGCAGGATATCGGCCAGTTTATCCTGATAGTACTCGTAGTTCTCCTGGCAGTCCTCCCACAGCGTCAACGGCTGGTCGTCGTTCTCTACGAACGTGTCCCAGGTGTAGGTGAAATCCAGCGGCTTCATCATGCGCAGTTTGCAGCCGGCGGCCGCTAGCGCCTTTAGCCCCGCCTGGATCTCAGGCTCCTCCCAGTCGAAGAGCCGCGCGGAGAAGATCGTCATGCGAACGCTTTTCCTGGCCTTCAGGATCTCCGTCAGCTTCGCGGCGCAGGCCGCACACGGGCTGGACGACATGTACCAGGTGATGGTGTATTTGCAGGCTGGGTCGTAGTTGGGTAGGACCTGCTGGAAGAAGGCATCCTCGGCGTGGGCGCCCGCGTGCTCGTCCTCGAGGTATCCGCGGAGGAGGCTGTCCGAGCCCTGGTCCACCAGGAAGCACAAGAAGGTTTTATTCCGGCCGGACGAGTACTCCACGTTCTTGAACTGGAACTTGTAGAAGAACGGGTCGATGCGATCCCTGTGGGCAGATTAAGTCGCTCACATTACAAGGCATTTCACTCAAATCAGTCGCAATCTTCTAAACTCTTTTAGCGGCTCGATCAACTTCAAATTTGAAACACAACTGAGTTAGACATATGGCTCTGAATTTCTAGAAATTTGAGAGACCAGGTTATTTTGTAAAATATATAGAGAGAAATAAATAAATTTTTTGGGATATTTTTTCAGTGTTTGGGTAGTTTTATGTCACCAGATCCCAGATCAGACTCAACAACCCAGTGTTTGGGTAGTTTTACGCCACCAGATCCCTACGCTCCAAAAGGGGGGTGATTATTTAGGGTTAACAGGTTAAATGTGGATCTCGCTGCATTATTCCCCAGTCTTCAGCCTCCTGTGGGGGGTTTACACCGCTCCTTCACAGGCTGACAGGTGGAAGGACTGTCGGGGTTATAAATACCCTCAGCGGCGGCAGAACTTTATTCCTGGAGTCTGACCCATATACAGAACCGTTTCGGTTTGGAGGCATTGTGTGTGTTTGCTGCCAGATGAACCTGGCTGATCTGTATTGAGCACCTGCTAGAAGATGATCCACAACAATTCACAGCTTTAATGTGTCGACAGAATCAAACTCATCAACATAATCAAACACGCTTGGACTCTTAAACGGATTCGGAAATGCAAATATCCATTTAACCCTTTAGAAATCCAGGAATCATCTCTTTAATACGTCAACTATGCTTTCGATATCAATTAAAAATCTTCAAATGAGCATGAGATGATTAGTTACCAACATCCACGTTCATTTTGCAGCACAAATGCTCAAATTTTGGGTCAAATATGGACACACTCAAAAATTGTGTTCATTTTAAGCATTTAACCCAATGGCTGGGTTTGTCCATATCTGACCCAAAATCGCAGACTCAAACTGGATGATGACTACTGACACATTTGGGTCTGTTTTTATTTCTCTTTGGGAATCTTCTTCCATTTTAGCCTAAATGAGAAGAACGCTGATGGACTTGATCAAAAAGGTTCTTCAATGGGTCATTCAGTTGGTTCTGTTAAAGTAAACTTGGCGATTGACTCTTTAAAGCACCAGATGGATGCTCTAGCGTTATTTTTAAGAGTGTGTACTCTAGATAACACACAGCAGACAGCGAGACACATCACCGCCTGTCAGGACCGACCTTGGTGGGGGTTGGGTTGGATTTATCTGCTCTCCACAAGCTTTCCACCCAAACGTTCACGCATTTCCCAATAGATCCACAGATATGCTCTGGAGAATCACTACCATTATTGGCTCATTCATTTCTTTAATGATAGAAATAACCCCTTTCCACTGGTTGTTAATGGTTCTTCATCAATGCCAATAAAGAGTGTATTCCAAGTCTTCTGAAGTCACAAGATGGAACAAACCCAAAATTATTCATTAATTCCCCTGAATATCTTCTCATTGGTGTTTGCCATTGGTGTTTGTGTAGATTCACACACTCCACGTCATTGATCTCAAACACCATTGGTTCTCGCATATCACATGACCAATCGTGATTCAGCAAGTTTGTGTGCAAAAGGGTGACTTAAATGTCACTTGAATTTTAGCGCACACGTCACATTTACAAAGCTTTTAAGGTTCCAAAAGTTTTTCTGCCATAGAAGCATTGGGAACCAAAAATGTTGCTTCTATAGAATAAAAAAAAACATTTTGGAACTTTCAGTGAAAAGTTCTTAAAAAGAAAAAAGAATTCTAAAGCGTGAAGAACCTTTCGTGCAATGGAACAGCCCTGTGGATTCTCCATGGAACCATCGATGCCAATAAAGAACCAATTAGATGTTTTAGGGGGCGTACCTGCTCCAGTTGGGTTTGGGATGCACATGTTGTTTTCTCCTCGTCTAATGTTCTGTCCAGGGTTTTCAGACTCACCCGGTGATGATCTCGAACGGCGGCAGCTCCATCAGCTCTGGTTTCTCTCCATCCTCCACTCCGGCACCGGCACCGGCCTCTCCGTTCTCCACCGCCTCCTTCTTTCCATTCACCTCAGGCTTCTCTCCTTCTTTAGGGGGTTTCTCCTCTTTCTTTGCCTCATTTTCTGCTCTCTCTTTCCTCCTTACGGTCTGACGAGAGCCGACACCACTGCTGCTCTTTCTGTCGGCCATCTTTGAAACTAAACACACACACCTAAGTATTTATAACAGCACTAGTGTGTGTGTGTGTGTGTGTGTGTGTGCAGCTGTCGGTCTGTTCTATTAAAAGACCTCCTGGCCATAGAGATGATAGATAAACGAAATCTTACACAGCATATCATCAAAAGTTGGACACTTCTTCCTGGGATCTGGGACAGATTTGTGTTGTTGTTGTTGTGCAGCACATAGTGAAGGAAAAGCATTATGAAGTTGGTTGATTGATACCCAGAGCTCAAATATAAGCAAAGAAGAAGCTCAAATATAACAAAAATAAGTTTAGCTAGTGTTCCTATTAAGGTATGGAAAATTATTTCCAAATGTTACCTTAAAGTAGTTCACTTAAAAAAAAAAAAAAACATTTGCTGATAATTTACTCACCCCCGTGTCATCCAAGATGTCCATGTCTTTATTTCTTCAGTCAAAAAGAAATTAAGGTTTTTGAGGAAAACATTCCAGGATTTTTTCTCCATATAATGGACTTCAATGGGAACCAAACGGTCAAAGGTCCAAAAGACAGTTTCAGTGCAAAGAGCTTTAAACGATTCCAGACGATGACTTCAAACATTATGGTGATGTTACTTTTGAATGTTCTCTGAAACAAAGTAACATTTAAAAAAGTTAGAGGAGCGTCCGACTGAAACGTTTGACGTAAAAACGCTCCATTAAAGATGTAGCCTAAGCTATAAATAATGTTTTTGTGCTGATGTTTTGAGAACATTACTAAAGAACAGATAACTTCGAACTAACGTTAACGTTCCCGGATCGTTTGCTTTGAGAGAAACTTTACAGAAAGTTCGCTGTGATATTAGCTGCACTGAAACTATTAACTCACGACAAACCAACTGATAGAAATATTATCTGTCCGATAAATCTGTCTGAGGTGCAAAACAACATCTGAAATTTTTTTTATCGCTCAAACGACTTACGTTTGAAAGCATTACCTTGGGTCGGTGTCAGTAGGCTATAACTGACATTTTTATATGTGTATATATTGTTTTTATTTCAGTTTTAGTTATTTTAGAAAATTAAGTTAGAATTAAACAAATAGGTTTATTAGGTGGATATATAAAAAAAATCGAGTGAGTTCAATTGATACACTGCATATTCATTAAAAGAGGTTTTGTCTAATTCTCGCGAAAAACCTAAAACAAAACAACAACGTTAAAACAAGTTAAATCACCTTGAGAAGGCACTCTGCATAAGACTCGCTGTTTTTATTGACAAACGACGTCAACCATACGCAATTTACGTGAGGGGTAACTCGCGCGCTTTGGTAAACTTCTGCCAATCATTCTTTTAAAAGTTGTCACTTGTCATTCTCTTCTCCTGAGGTGATGAAAAATGGCATTAAACAAAGGCAGTGAGCTGTTGTACACCAGACACGCTCCTGTGTCGACGACGACGACGTGAGATCGCTATCTTATTCACGTTTAGGGCTTCATGGTTATAATCACGCAGTCTTGCTAGCCGCGAGTTAGCGATTTTACCTCAGATAACCGTTCTCATGCTCAAACCTGTGGTGTGTGTCTGTGTAAAATGGAATATAATCATTTAAATGTGTTGATTAGAAAAAACGCTTAAAACATCTTCTAAATTGGCTAATATTTACGCTGATCTATGTTAGCCTAATCAAACAAAAACTCTACCTTTTGAAATTAAAACAGTTAGTTTGCTGGTCCCTCGCATGAGAATGATTGATCAGTAACTTCTAAATCCCCCTGTACCTACCATGGTATTTACTTGTCATTCCAGTGTATATTTCCAACATCACGCTATGTAAAAAGTCATGGTAGCACCATTGATAGGCCCATTTGGTACTTTTTGGTACTTTCTGGTACTTTTTTTTAGGTTAAAAAATACCAGGGAAAATGTCCAAAGAATCCTGATGGTACTTTTTGTTGTTGTAGTTCCCGGATATGTCCAGATGGTGGCAGGAGTTTCACACTGATGGAGTTTGAGTGTGTGTGAAGCTTTAACCTTAACTAACCGATCAATGGAGTTAATAACAGAAGGAACAGTTCTCCGTCACACTGACCTTCATGTTGAACTAGATGTGAATATATAACAGCTCAGACCCCAAGCTGAGCTCAACACACAGACACAGGGACTTCCCAATGATTTTACTTCAAGATTATCAGAACAACAACCCGAACCGAAACCTTTTTGCATGTGGAAATAAAGCAGAATGTAATGCACTGCATCATATTTATATCTGAAGTTAATCATAATGGCTTCAGGGCATTTATGAATCAACTTTTTTTTGTCAATAAAGTATAGCCTGAGCATCATGAGCACAGGAGATTCATAAATACATGCGTTAAATGTGACCTTTTAAAACATGACCTTTGTAATGCTGATCTAATTCGGTTTCTCTCTCTGATCCACACTGGTGATTATTTAGTTATGATCTTATCTCGCCTTCTGTAGAAATCATTAACATCTTAAGTCTGAAAACAAAGAGCATTTCTTTATTTGATCACATTTGCAGCCGCAAGTTTTCTCTTGAAGAACCGCACACAAACACACACACACACACACACACACACACACACACTACCACACTCTCAGAAAAAAAGGTACAAAAGCTGTCACTTGGGCTGTACCTTTTCAAAAGGTAAACTTTTGTCCATTTTAGGTGCTAATATGTACATTTTAGGTGCTAAAAAGTAAATTTTAGTTGTTAATATGTACATTTTATGTCCTAATATGTACATTTTAGGCACAAATGTCCATTTTAGGTCCTAATATGTTCATTTTAGGTCCTAATATATCCAATTTTAGGTCCTAATATGTATATTTTAAGTGTTAATATGTACATTGCAGGAGCTAAGTACATTTGAGGTGCTAATATGTACATTTTAGGTGTTAATATATATATTTTAGGTGCTTAAATGTACCACTAAGGTACCAATATGCAGCTTTTGGGTACAAAAGTGTACCCTTTGAAAAGGTACAGCCCCAGTGACAGCTTTTGTACCTTTTTTTTCTGAGAGTGTGCAGCCAAGAGTTTTAATCCATAAGATTCATAATGTTGTCAAAAGAAGTCTCTTCTGCTCACCAAGGCTGTGTTCATTTAATTAAAAATACTAAAAAAAAGTATTATTATTCCGTTTTAAATCATTTTTTTTCTATGTGAATATATAATAAAGTGTAATTTATTCATTATTAACACTGATAATCATCATAACTGTGTGTTGATCATCAGATCCTCATATTAGAGTGATTTAGAGTGTCGTGTGACTCAGAAGACTGGAGTAATGATGATAAATACACAGGTATAAATTACACTTTACTGTATATCCACACAGAAAACAGATGATTTACATTATAATAATATTTCATATGTATGTTTCTTACCGACTTAAAAATATTAGCGATCCCAAACATTATCAGTGAGGATCTAAAATAAATAGTTAGAAGCTCTTAAAAAGCTGAAAGGACATTGATGACTGATGGATGATAGAGAGAGAGAGATAGAGGGAGAGAGAGATAGAGAGAGAGAGAGAGAGGTGTAGGTGTACGTGACAGGCGCCTCCGCTCATTCATCTTCACTCAAACCCGTTCTTTTGCATTCCTCGTTTCTCCATCATGTGACGCCGACGACATGGAAAAGGCCTACAGAGATGCGGTGGAAAGACCTAAATATGGATCACACGATCTATTTTTAGTGGCGGATTGAGTAAAAATGGAAAGAGAAAAGTGCAAACATGCAGATGATGCTTCAGTCGTAGAGTCAACACATCAGGATCCTCACACACAATAACAGAACAGTGTTTACCATCACCTACATCTACAGAGCAAACACACACACACACACACACACACTCCAGCCAGTCCTGCAGCAAACCGAAACCTGTTATAAAGTTACACACACACAGCGACGGTAAATATTGACAGAAATGACTTCATCCCTCCAGGTCTAGTAGAGAATGTTTGTGTGTGTGTGTGTTCATGTTTATATTATATTGTGTGGACCAAATGTCCCCAAAACTATAGTAAAACCTGAAATCACCGGTCCAACCAGCGGTCAAAACAGCGTATAAATCATACTGAATAATGTTTTTTTGAAAATGTAAAAATGCAGAATGTTTCCTGTGATGGGTAGGTTTAGGGATAGGGGCAGGGTAAGGGGATAAAACCATGTGTGTGTGTGTGTGCGTGTGAATTTCCATGTAAAGAGTGCCAGCGAGACATTATTTGCTCCGTTTATCTCTGAATGCATGTTAGCTGTCCTGTCATGTTTCAAGTTCATGTATCAAGGTCTGAAAAGCTATTGTCAGGAACAGGGTTGAGCGAGCGAGAGAGGGAGAGAGAGAGAGATATTCGCTGGAATTCCCCCTCCCAGCAGGACATGCTCACCTGGACACGCCTCTGTTCACTATAAATGCTGATTAGAGGCGCAGGTGCATCACAAACACTTCAGATCCTCTAACCAGAACACACACACACACAGGCGACTGGATTATTACTCAACCAACACTTACACTGGGATTTTATCTGGAAACCAAACTTTCGTCTGGCTAACTCGACAGGTAAACTCGCCTTTGAAAAGTTACAAGCAATTTTGAATTCAAACTCGTGATTTAGGTTTTGATTCACTTCAAATGTCGACTACTGTATTTTTTGTTTCGGGATGATGTTACATCTGTGTTTTTTTTTTTGTATCTTGCAGAATTCACAATGGCGTCAAGCGAACTCAGTCTAATTCTCAACAACGCGAATGCCAACTTGTACCCGGAGCCGCAACACCCGTTGATGTGCTTGACCAGAACACCACATCTCTCAGAGATCAACTTCCACAACGGCAACACTTGCTGTAAGTTCTTGACATCCCTTTCAGATCCTTCTTAATCTCGCATAAGTTCATCAATAATGACCTTTGCAACTTTATCTGGACAGTAACTTTATTCTAGATCTGCTGTAAAGTTTCTTTAATCTCCTATTATCCCTGTAAAGCTGCATCTATATTGTTGAAGCGCTGTATAACTGAAGACGACTTGACTAATGTGGATGCTTCGCATCACTCAACCAAAGCCCAGACATGCCGATAATCTCTCCTCCCTCAGTCTGACCTCAGTTTCTGACTCTTGAAATCATTAACCCGGGCAATGTTTAACTTGGCGCGCAGGAATGCTTTCTTTACAGGCTTTCGGCAGTGTTGACACTGTGATCAAAAACCCTACGGGGGGTGTCAACACTACAGATAGTTAAACACACAACAGAAGCGCCAAACCCTCGAGATCTGTGACCGAATCACCTGTGCAGGTGTGAATGAATCTAAACGTACTTTCAAACCTGTTCTCCGGCAGGCCCCTGGGACCAGGTCAACCCGCAAATGTGGACAAGGCAGAATGTTCTGGAGTGGATCGGCTTTCACGTGGAGGAGAGCCGGTTTGATGCGAGTCGGCTGAATATGAGCTACTGCGACATGGATGGGCTCACGTTGTGCGGGATGTCTAAGGAAACATTGATGAGCATGTTTGGACAGAGCTTTGGTGCACGGCTCCACCAGAATCTGGAGAACCTGAAAGCCAGGCATGGTGAGTGACTTGTTCAACCGAACCCTTTTTTTGGAAGTTGCACCCCTTGGGAATGCATTAACACCCTTGATTTGCTTGTCTCTACAGCTAGCGACTTGTCCGACAACACCGTTCTAAGTGAATCTGAATTGGATATACTGGAAAACTTCCTTCATGACCAGTTTCCCTTCATGCATGGACCAAACCTCGGACCTCTGCTGGAAACCGTGGTGGTTCAAACCTCAATCCCAACTGGTGAGTCCACTTTAAACCCAATCCATAGGGAGCAGTACCAACTTGCCCGAACTGGAAATACTAAAGTAATTCTGTTTCCGCAGACAATTCAGAGACAAAATACAGTTACTTCGATGAGTACACCAACCAGCTGACTCCAGAGAGCGATCACGGATATGACTCCCTAACCGAGAGTTTCCAGAGTTCCCACGCAGGTACGCATCTCCACTAAGCTCGAATGAACAAATAACTCTTTCGAAAGAACATCCTGAAGTCTGAACTCTTTGTTTTCATCCTTTTCAGGCAGCTTCCTGAACCCGAGCTCACCCGAGTCCAGCAGCGATTCAGACCCCGAATACTTAGAGAATTTACCAAGTAAGTTCCTTCGAAGCTCAACCTCACTCCTCGAGGCCTATCAACCTGTAGAGGCTAGTCAAACACACCTGAACCAGCTAATCAAGGTCTTCGGGATTACCCGACAGTTAGACAGGTTGAAACTTAAACTCTAAACTCTTCTGGATGGTGGTTCTCGAGGAGCCGTCGATAGCTGGGATGATGAATTGACAGAACCCCGAATGATCCAAGAGGTAGTTGTCTAACCTTCGAATGCTTCCTTTTCCACAGAGGTCACTATAAAACAAGAGCCTGGAAAGAGCCAGAAGAGAGGTAGAGGACGCCCTCCGAAGCCCAGGGATAACGAGGGATACGAACACTTCATTCAGTCCAAAAAGAGCAAACATGGTAAGTACGCAGAACTCTATTTAAAGAGTAAGCAATTTTGTCCAAAGATGTTAGGGTGGCTTTTAGACTTGTAAACGCAGTATTAAAACGCCAAGATCAAGTGTAAGAAGAGTCTAACAAGACTTTACTTGCAGCTCCAAGAGGAACCCACCTTTGGGAGTTTATCCGAGATATCCTGATTCATCCGGAGCAGAACCAGGGTCTGATGAAGTGGGAGGACCGACGGGATGGCGTATTCAAGTTCCTCAAGTCCGAAGCCGTTGCTCAGCTTTGGGGGCAGAAGAAGAAGAACAGCAGCATGACCTACGAGAAGCTCAGTAGAGCCATGAGGTAAAGGACTCAATCCCGGGATCAAGGGATTTGCCTCGGCGTCTGGGATCGAGGATTAATTGAAGATTAATTGCAACTCTTGCTCTTTCCTACAGGTACTACTACAAGCGAGAGATTCTGGAGAGGGTTGACGGACGTAGGCTCGTCTACAAGTTCGGGAAGAACTCCACCGGTTGGAGAGTGGAGGAGACCGGATACTAAAGAGAGAGTCGCTTCTAGTCAAACGTAGAGGTTTTGGTCTCAGGCTTAACGGGCTTGAAGATTGAAGATCCTCGCTTTAGAAACACACTCTTCCCAGAGGGAAAAGGTTTCACAGAAACTGTAAGCCAGTGTTTTGGCTAAAGTAGGTTTTATGAACCGGTAAAATTGTATTGTCTGGCTGGATTGGCACGCGGGCGTGGCCTGGATCAGACGGTATCGCTACACCACTTAAAGACTCTGTAAACACACGTTCTACACAATGGTTGAACTGTGAGAGAAGGTAAAGCTTTGTAAAGCCTCTTTGGTATTGGGAAATGAAGTTTCATGCGTAACTGTTTGTCCGAGTAGACTGACCGAAGAACATGATGGTGGTTTGAAGTTTTGTAATGTTCATATTTGTTGTATATACGCACAGTACTACTGTATATATTACTTGTCAATCTAGTAAAATCAGATATATCACTGAAGATTCTGCTCAATTTTGTCATGTGATTTGTCAAGTCACTGGATTATGTGTATGAGGATTCCCTCGCAGATTGTATACTATAACTATTATGTATGGCATATACTTGCTGTTTCTTTTGTATGAGCTTTTTCTAAAATAAAATTTCTTATGAAGACTATCTTTTGATGCGTTTATCTTGTAGTTGGTGCCTCACCCTCTTTATAACTACGTTCCACTCAAACTTATTTCAACATTTACTTTATATTTGCTCAAGTCTTGTTATCATAGATCCCAGGTGTGTTGAAATGAGACACTTGTGTATGAATTTCAACACAAATTTATGCAACAACTCAAGTGGCGTTTGTCTGTGCATCTCAACCATCCAGCATAAACATGTTAAAAATGCGGGTCAAACATAAGTGCAAATCAAGATCTTACATGCCGTATGATTCAGCAGATTTTCTTTACTGCGAGGCTCCAAAACATCATGTATTTTCATGACGTTGGAAGTCTTAAAAAAATGTGTTTGAATCAAGTGGTTTTTAGAGCACGTATAAAAGCAGTTCAAACATCACATTGACCACCACTAACTCATCACAATCAAACCTAATACCGTCTCCATTATCAAAACTAGACTTTGCCATTTCAAATTGTGCAACTTATTTAATACGTCACCGCTCGGTTTTAAACGTGATTTAACTGTGCAAAAGTTTAGGATGACTTTAAAGTGTAAAATAAAAACACACGAGTCTAAATGCCAATTTTTGTGTTGTTGTTTGGTTTTCACCCCTAGAATTTCCAAACGACGCAGTTGATGCACCCAACCGAATGGCATTTTTCATAGCAGGTTTAGTTTTGCATTTTAGAGCACAATGCCACTGTTTTTTCGAGGTCCGGCATTCAAATACACACATTCATAAGCCACATTGCATTTGAATTTTGGACCCACATGCAAATAGATGTAGCTGAAGCAAGAGAACCGTCGTCCCAATTCAAAGCAGTAAACAGAATTTGAATTGGAAAATCTCATGTGTCTGAAATAAAACACCATTTAATACCTGTGAGAGCTGCACAAAACACTCAGAAAAGAGTTTTCATGAGCTGGAAAACACTTTAAACTACACTGGAATTACGGTTATTGGAGACAGCTAATCTCATCACGTTGAACCGGGTTTATTTTACTCTAGAATCCATCAAACCATCTCAGATGACTTGATCACTAGTTGCTTAAAACAGAAGTTTCACTCACACCATTGTCATGATTTTATTGTGTGTGACCAGTCACCCAGAGATTATGAGTGCTTGCTTACAATAACATGAATACGTGCATCACATAACCTCTTTAAGGCGTGTTCCAGGTGTGCGCACTGTTATATTTTCATTTTTAACACAATACACAAAACTATGCACACTGTAAACATCAGGTGGATTGTCAGTTTGAACCGTGACTATCATGACTAATATTCTCTGTACACTCCTAAAAGAGCTGTTGTCCAAACTGAAATTACCGACAATAATTATCCAGGTCAAGAATGTTTTTGATAAGCCGTGCCCGAAAGAAAGGTGTAAACTTATACAGTCATTACCCAGCTAACAGGTTCTCTAAAAGTTATGTATATTATTGATCTACCTTACTTCAGGTGGACGATGACGCAATATTCCTCTAGAAACAAACTTTGGTGCATTATTTTCCGGTTATCTCTGTAAAGCTGTTCTGATACAATCTTGTCCACCAACGGACGATAACTATAACGATAACTATATTAGTGTTCGCACCAGTGGACGATAACTATAACGATAACTATATTAGTGTTCACACCAGCGGACGATAACTATAACGATAACTATATTAGTGTTCACACCAACAGACGATAACTATAACGATAACTATATTAGTGTTCACACCAGCTGACGATAACTATAACGATAACTATATTAGTGTTCACACCAGCGGACGATAACTATAACGATAACTATATTAGTGTTCACACCAGTGGACGATAACTATAACGATAACTATATTAGTGTTCACACCAGTGGACGATAACTATAACGATAACTATATTAGTGTTCACACCAGCGGACGATAACTATAACGATAACTATATTAGTGTTCACACCAGTGGACGATAACTATAACTATATTAGTGTTCACACCAGCGGACGATAACTATAACGATAACTATATTAGTGTTCACACCAGCGGACGATAACTATAACGATAACTATATTAGTGTTCACACCAGCGGACGATAACTATAACGATAACTATATTAGTGTTCACACCAGTGGACGATAACTATAACGATAACTATATTAGTGTTCACACTAGCGGACGATAACTATAACGATAACTATATTAGTGTTCACACCAGCGGACGATAACTATAACGATAACTATATTAGTGTTCACACCAGCGGACGATAACTATAACGATAACTATATTAGTGTTCACACCAGCGGACGATAACTATAACGATAACTATATTAGTGTTCACACCAGCGGACGATAACTATAACGATAACTATATTAGTGTTCACACCAGCGGACGATAACTATAACGATAACTATATTAGTGTTCACACCAGCGGACGATAACTATAACGATAACTATATTAGTGTTCACACCAGCGGACGATAACTATAACGATAACTATATTAGTGTTCACACCAGCGGACGATAACTATAACGATAACTATATTAGTGTTCACACCAGCGGACGATAACTATAACGATAACTATATTAGTGTTCACACCAGCGGACGATAACTATAACGATAACTATATTAGCGTCACACCAGCGGACGATAACTATAACGATAACTATATTAGTGTTCACACCAGCGGACGATAACTATAACGATAACTATATTAGTGTTCACATCAGCGGACGATAACTATAACGATAACTATATTAGTGTTCACACCAGCGGATGATAACTATAACGATAACTATATTAGTGTTCACACCAGCGGACGATAACTATAACGATAACTATATTAGTGTTCGCACCGGCGGACGATAACTATAACGATAACTATATTAGTGTTCACACCAGCGGACGATAACTATAACGATAACTATATTAGTGTTCACACCAGCGGACGATAACTATAACGATAACTATATTAGTGTTCACACCAGCGGATGATAACTATAACGATAAATATATTAGCATCCACACTAGGGTTTATCGTTCATCGAGCATTTTTTTCTGAAAGTTCATCTAACGATATTGTTCCTCTGTGTCGTGAACTCTACTGTTCCTTTAAATTTTAACGATTTTCAGAACTAAATCTTTTTATTATAGTCCTCAGTGTGAACGGGCCTCGCACAACCGAAATGAGCATTCCCGAACTGACGCGACACCTGAAGAGATGCGATGTGTGTTAAACTGCAGAGAGAGTGTGTGTGGAGATGATTGATGATGACATGCTCCAGATAAGAGCTTGTGTGTGTTCACCACATTTCTCAAACTCCTGTCGAGTCTTGTTTTTATTTTTCAACGCAACATTCTTGCACAGTTCTCTGGAATGGTCAGTGTGAACGATGATTATGATGTTTATGCCAAGTGAAACTGGAGCATACACACACACACATTCACACAGTTTTGGATCTGTAAGATTTTTAACATTTTAACGTCTCTTCTGCTCACCAAGGCTGTTTATTTGACTAAAAATACAACAACAAAAAAGAGTAATATTGTTAAATATTATGATAATTTAAAATAACGGTTTTCTATTGTAATATATTTAAAAGTGTAATGTATTTAATTCATAGAAATCACTCTAATAACTTGGTAGTGGTAGTGTGTGTGTAGTGTGTGTGTATTGGCAGGATTGTTGATGTGTTTGGGTGTTTCTCCTAAATAATTGTTGTCCAGTATCTGAAATAATTTAAACAATGTTAGACGTCACAGTCACGTGACTAACCGGGTCCGGATCCAGACGTTGATCGTGCGGTCAAAACTAAAATTAGACTTCTGATTTAACATTGGGTGATGTCATTTCTAATTTTTTTTCATTGTAAATATAAAAAAATAATACATAGGAAATTTATTTATTATATTGGCACAAAATTTTATTCATAAATGTACATTTTCTCTAACAGTACCCAAATAAAATACTTTGTGACTTCAACTACTTAATTAAGACGTTAAAAACAACAACAACAACAAGAGTGTCAGATATGTGAAACTGTGTGACATTGATTCATACCTCGGTATTTCTCCCTCTCTATTGTATTTCAGAATTAATTCATAAAGCCTGTCTTCCGTTATTGATGCTGTCATCATCTCTGCTCTACATGTTCAGTTCATCAGCTGAGAGACTGTACGTGCAGATTCATGTTAACATGATATCAAGATTTAATAGTAATTAAAACGTTTGTTTTAACTAGCGAGAGAGCTTGAATTAAAACAAATGCATTTTTCTTATATTCTTACAATATAGTTCACTCTCCTGATCACACACCCGCTGTCATTATTTGTGACGCGAAGCCCCGCCCACATCCTGCCTCTCCCGCGATGATCTCATCAAACTGATTTGCATAAGTATGTAGGGATTTTCCCGCCTTCTCCCCTTCAACTTCCAAGGAAAATCCATGTAGATCAGCGGCCCACCCACACACACTCTATTATCTCACACACACCTTGAGAACACAGTGTTTTCATCCAAATGTAAGCCTGTAGATGGAATCTGCGATTATTTGTTAATAATTTAATTTCTGTGCGTGTTTTTGGGAAGTGATCGATCGACACGGGCCAGTTGTTCATTAGTCACGTGACGCGGCTCGACTGCGTCTTCACAATATTGTGTGTTAAAATCAGGAGTGTGTGAAAGTATGATTTTATTATTATTCAAAGATTGGCAGGCAGTTATTCTGCATGTATGTTAACTTAATAAGAGACATCTAGTTTTTTATATGTTACATGTATTTAATCAAAATGTTTTATATCTATATGTTTATCATACATTCATTACTGATTTTACACAGTTTTGTTTGTTATTTTTTTTTTTTAAATGTCATTATGTAATTCATTTTTGGCATCCAGTTATTTAGATTAATTAAAATATATTTCATCAAAATGTCATCGATGATTTCTGATGAACAAACGTGTTTGCAGATGTCGTTTACCTCAGATATTTTATTATATTGCAGTAATGATTCAGTGATGTCGTTCCTCATGAACACATCGAGACTTCTGGAGTGTGTGTGTGTGTGTGTGTGTGTAAAAGAGCAGTGTGAACATTCAGCTAAACATCTGTGCTTTAGTTCCTCAGGGTTTGAATGACCTAAAACTCAGCAAACGATGATTATGATGTAACTGTCAGACAGAGAAGTGTCAGTTTACACACACACACACACACACACACGCACACACACTCGGGAAACTGCTGGATTATGTTCACTCTGATGAGAAGTGTATGAATGAAGCGATCACACACACACACAAACTGTTTGCCTCTTTTGTCTCCCATCTACAGGAAGTCAGCGCATCATTTCCTCTCAATCACAACACTGACACTCTCCAGTTCTCATAAGCACTTTCACTAACACACACTTTAAAACAACACACTTTACTACGATACACACTCTCCGCTAACATTATAAACTCTAGCAACTGTCTTCACTTGAAATGTAGTTAAAACAGCAAATGAATCTGCTAATGTGAGCGTGTGTGTGTGTGTGTGTGTAAGTGAGAAAGTGTGTGAGTGTGTGAGAAAGTGAGTGAGTGTATGTGTGTGTGTGACAGTTATAGGCTCATCTACTCAAAATCTGACAACACGTATACATGCTTTTCCAGAATTGAGCAACACACACACACACACACACACACACACACACATCTTCATAATGTCGATCTGTTGAGATGTTGTTAATCTCACGGTAATAAAGTGATTTGCCGCTCAAACAGTGTGACGTGTGTGTGTGTGTGTTTGTGTTTCCAGGCTCTTCCTCACGTGTGTGTTTTACGGCCCTGGCCTGATGTTGATCTCGCTGACCCAGATCACACACACACACACCTCAGATAACAGTGCATGTATTCATAAATGAGCATTCATTACAGTATTTATTAAACTGTGTTAATGTGAGTTAATAATCCAGCTGTACATGTGTGTTCATGTTAGCTCACAGCGCAGTAGCTAATGCTAACAAACACAACCTTTGATTTTAATAATGTATTTAATATTAACTGAGATTAATAAAGGCACTGTAAGTGTAAGTGTAAGCTAACGTTCCCATTAAACCTCATTCCTGACAGATTTTTAAATGTGTACACCTTAGCAACCACATAGCAACACCCTAGCAACCATTCAGGCCAACCTAGCAACCACACTTCATTATTTGAGCAGACCGACCAAAAACACTAGTTTTGCATAACACTGAATTAAATGTGTGTGTGTGTGTGTGTGTTAGTGTGCGCATCAGTGTGTTTGTGTGTCAACGTGTGTGTGGGTTACAAAGTCAAAGAGTCGTTAAGTTATTGAGGTCAGTTCCAGTAATGAGACACGTGAGTGTGTGTCAATGTGTGTGTGTCGTCGCTCTCGGATGCGTCTCACTGACTGTAAGCCGTTTACATCCAAACACACACTCGTTGATTAGCAAAACAGACCCAGACGCAATAAGAGCGGGTCAAAGGTCGCGTGTTTGAACTTTAATATGAGCCATTAAAGTCAGGAGTGATTCTGTGGAAGAGAGCGGTAAACATGGGCGGAGTGTGTGCGACAGACGCTGCTTACGGTAAAAGCTTTATCACGCTGATAAAAGCTAATGGTTCACGTGAGAGCGCGGTCAACACCGCAGCAGGGCATGCTGGGTAATCCACTGCTGGGTGCCACAACGATGTTGTTTTCAATCGAACCGTTGTTTGTCTAAGATATGAATGTTGGTCGATTACCCTTCCCATGATGCACCAGGATGAATCAACATGCACTCGGGACGTGAGACAGCGCTACGACCCAGTTAGCATACCGCTAGCATACAACACATGTGCTAAACGAAGACTTTAATAAGACAGTCTGTCGCATTAGCAAATTATTAAGCTGAATCCAGATCAGTGTTACTGTATTAACGTTTACTATCAAACCCATGTTGAACTTTACTGTAAAAATTTAGTGTTTTTGTAAGTATTTTTAGTGTTTTGTACGTTTTTTTAAATTACGTCTACGCAGCTTTTATTAATTATCTCACTTTTAAAGTTTTTTCAAGTTAAACTAAACGAAAATGAGTGTTTTATATTGTAATTTTATTTTAAGTAGTGTACCGTTTGCATTAGCATGTTAGCGCTAGCTAAATTAATTCAGCCGAAATGATTTAATTTTTTAGGCTTGAAAACTTAAACTGACAAAGTTGAAAGATAATTACAAGAAGTCAAAAAGAGATGTGGGTAATATTCGAGCAAATAATAAAATAAAGAAATCCTGCAGAAATAACACACGTAGCATCTTTAATCGTGCAGAGAGTGTGCGTCAGTGGAAATATAACACTAAATACAGGCGTCACAGGTTACTAATTTAAGTTTACACTGAAACAATATAAACACTGCCGGTTAAGACACTCCTCCACATATTACACATTTCATGATAGCGCAGTCATCAACACTAACGCGACTGAAACGCCACACTCGCTCATATCGTCACGTTTGTTGGTTTAAAAGCTGCTTTTGCTCAGAAATATTCCCGCTCCAGCTCTAGAGGATGGATGTGTGGGACTCTGGGAAAGTGAAAGCGCTCGGGTTAATCATTGTCAGGAGTTGATCTGAGGGTTAATTACCAGTTTAACTTCTGAACCAGAATGAGGCCAAGCGCTGACATCACGCGCAGCCAATCACAGCGCAGGATCGCCCAGGCTCCGCCCACTGGGCTCGGTTTACGGGCAGAGCTCACACACTTTCCAGTAAAGCACCGGAATCCTGGAGCCATGCCAAATACACCTGTTGAACAGGTATGTGTGTCTCACTGCAGGTGTGTGTGTGTGAATATAAATATTAAAATAATTATCTTTAGTTAAACTAGCCTGATTCCAGCACTGGGCTGATCATCAGACACTGAATCTACACACTTATATTTTACTTTTATCATCTATAAGATTATGTTGTACGAAGAGTTGTGAGAGCCAGTGTGTGGCGCAGAGCCGACGACATCCCACAATGCAATGCACTTTAAAGAGAAAAACTAACATTTTACATTTTTAATTACTATGAATAAACATAAAAAAACAACTAACTAAAACGTAACTGTAAAAATGGTTATAATACATTTCATTATAATTATTTATAAATTAAAAACATAATTATTTTTAAGTTAACACTTTGCAGCGACTGCCACTGTTACATAATATGAACACGCGACTTTGGGATTTTAATAATAAGCGCTATATTTATATTAGGGCTGTCAAAACGATTAATCGCATCCAAAATAAAAGTTTGTGTTTACATAATATATGTGGGTGCACTGTGTATAATTATGTATGTATGTATATATATATATATATAAACACAGATGCATGTATATTTAAGAAAAAAAAAATATTATTTATATATAAAATATTTATATATAATATAAATTATATATAAATCCATATACAGAATATACATGAAAATATTTCTTAAATATATACAAGCATGTGTGTGTATTTATATATCTAAAATAATTATACACAGTGCACCCACATATATTATGCAAACACAAACTTTTATTTTGGATGCGATTAATCGTTTTAACAGCCCTAATTTATATGTGATTTTTTTTTATCTCGTTTTAACTTTAGATAAAGTTTTTCTCATTTTGTTGAGAGTTTAGATCTTTTTTATTCATTTTTTTAACCCATCTTGGCGAGTCTCCTCGTGACCGGTCGTTTTAAGTGAACGTGAACAGTTAAAATATGCGCATTCGCTCTTAAAGTGACAGTGGCCTAATATTCCTGCGTGTGTGTTTGCAGCGTTAATCAAACAACAGGAGACAGAATCACTCACTGGATAACTTTGCAATCTAAACGGACTAAAAACACACGACAGAACGTCACGGAAAAACAATGATTATCACAATATATGCAGAGTCCATTGTAAAAATGACAAATAAAAGAGTTACTCGACTGATTCATGACGGATCAATAATGCCGACACATCGTTGGTTTCTGGCAGCGACTCTTGCACAGACATGGCAGCGTTTCAAAACTTCATTGAGTTCAAAGAATCAGGAATTAAAGTCTTTTTCTTCAGGAAACAATGTGTATTTGCCCTGCAGCGCCCAAACCGCATGTATCAGTGTCTCTGATTATATAAAGCCGGTTGTGTAACTGTAACACACTTTTCATATGAAGTATTAAATAACTCTGCGATGCTGGATCAATAGATGTAGTGTTGGAGATGAAGATAGTGACGGCTCACACACACACACACACACACACACACACACACACGATCTGGAGTTGTGGGCTTATGTGGTTTGGGGCTTGTTTACATGATTCTGGTTTCTGTGATGGTTATCTGTCTGCGGGTGAAGACTGGTTTAACTGGAGTTAACCGGCTCCAGAACTATCATTCACTCTCCTGCCAGGAAACCGAACACTGCATGAGCGTCAGGTATGAAGAATGAGACTCATTATGATTACAATAGATTAAACCAGCTAGTCATTAAAGGGTCAGAGGTCACGAGTTTCACCGCTTACGCTGCAGCGCACATCATGTTTCAACAGAATTAATCAGCTCATTCATTTAATTAGAAGAAACACATCTTAATTACATGCTAAATTATTATAATTTAGATCATTTGCCACCACTACCACTCAGAATGCCTTTATGACTGCATAGCAACGCCCTAGCAACCGCTCAGATGCCCTAGAAACTGCAAAGAAACATACCAACTACCATTCAGTGTACCTTTGTAACTGCATAGCAACGCCCTGGCAACCACTCAGACACCCAAACAGCTGCCACTCAGAATGCCTTTATAACTGCATAGCAACGCCCTGGCAACCACTCAGACTCCCAAATATCTGCATAGCAACATGCATAGTACCACTTAGAATGACTTTATAACTGCATAGCAACGCACTAGCAACCACTAAGGTGCCCTGGAAACTGCATAGCAACATGCCAACTACCAATTAGTATGCCTTTGTAACTGCATAGCAACGCCCTGGCAACCACTCAGACACGCAAACAACAGCATAGCAATTTGCATAGAACCATTCAGAATGCCTTTATAACTGCATAGCAATGCCCTGGCAACCCCTCAGACACCCAAATATCTGCATAGCAACATGCATAGTACCATTTAGAAATCCTTTATAACTGCATAGCAACGCAGTGGCAACCACTTAGATGCTCTAGAAACTGCGTAGCAACATGCCAACTACCATTCAGTATGCCTTTGTAACTGCATAGCAACGCCCTGGCAACCACTCAGATGCCCAAACAGCTGCCACTTAGAATGACTTTATAACTGCATAGCAATGCCCTGGCAACCACTCAGACACTCATACATCCGCATAGCAACATGCATAGTACCACTTAGACTGACTTTATAACTGCATAGCAACACACTGGCAACCACTCAGGTGCCCTAGAAACTGCATAGCAACATGCCAACTACAATTCAGTGTGCCTTTGTAACTGCATAGCAACGCCCTGGCAACCACTCAGACATGCAAACATCCGCATAGCAACATGCATAGTACCACTTAGACTGACTTTATAACTGCATAGCAACGCACTGGCAACCGCTCAGGTGCCCTAGAAACTGCATAGCAACATGCCAGCTACTATTCATTATGCCTTTGTAACTGCATAGCAAGACCCTGGCAACCACTCAGACACCTAAACAACTGCATAGCAACAGCATCAAAAACACAGCTTGACAACTGTGCAGAACTGCACAGCAACGAGTCTTAAGACCTTAGTAACAGCATGGCAACCATTCAGACCACCCTGAACGATTGAGAACTATTCAGAACACCTTAGCAACGGTTGTGAATGCTGAACAGAACTAATCACGTGAAACTCTGATTGCTCAGCTTATTTTAGTAATGAATGTAATGCTACATTTCCTGACGGAGTGAGTGTCAGTGCATCATCACCATCTTCATCATCATCATCTTCATCTTCATCACACTGACCGTAAAAGCCTGATCTTATGCAAAGAAACTCGAGACAACCGGCGCGTCCGGTCAAACCTGAACTCAAGAATGAAAGCGGTTGGTTTGACAATAGCAGCTCGACTCACACACTCACAAACACAAACACACACACGCACACACACGCACACACACACACACACACACACACACACTCCTGACACAGTTTCCCCACAGCTCTCGGTCTCAGGGTTATCATGTTCTTCTGTCTGAGGCCCGTCGGGTCAGAAACGGCGCGAGACTTTAGGCCGGAAGTGGTAAATGAAAAACTTTCCAAATCGAACCAGTTACTCACAGATTTCAGTCTGGAATGAGACAAACTCCACCAGTGAAACTCCAGCAGACGCTCAGGTGATGTTCGGAGTTTCAGAAGCTCATGTTGAACTCCGGCGGGGCTTCACTGACCTCTAGCGGTGAGAAACAGAACCACACACTGTCTATGAAGGCCTGAGTCACCCGCAGTCGATCATTTTATCCCTTAAAACTCATCTTTGGTCTACAAAAATACATATAAAAACGTTTTTTTCCCTTGAAAAAAATCTATTAATATCTTAAAATGTATTGAATGTAACTCGACACCCTTGAGTCATTTAGTATTCGCGGTTCTCTGAATATGCAAACATCTATTTTAGGATTTACCTTTGAGACTGTCATTAGTTCACTGCAGCTTTAAGCAGAAAATACTCAATGCTGTCGACTTATGAACTTACACATGGTCATGGTGTGTCTTCGTATTATTAAAACACCATATAGACAAATTAAAAGCTGGATTTTTTTCCTCCACATTAAGACTTTATTATTGCAGATTTATTTCATGAGATTTATTTGTTTATTTATTTATTTGTTCTGCACGGTAACCACAAGGATACAGTACACGGAGGGGAACGAAACCCACTTGGGTTTATACAGAGCTCCACTCCACTTACATAAATAAACAACACAACACAACAAAACAAACAAACAATCGATTTTAATAGTGTGTTTTTCGAGCGCTTTCTGTGCTGACTGAGAGGAATCTGTGGAAATCATCGTCACACTAGTCCAGTTATGACAGCAAATTAACATATTAGATGAGATGCAAATCCACTCAAGATTCTTTATAATACAGTGACTAGGGAACATTTTGGGTGATTGGGACATTTTTTACATAGATACACATATCTAGAGGTATATCTAAAAAAGTTTTACCATATCACCAAAAGTATTACCAGATTGTCCAGAAAAAAGTTTTAGCTTGATTTGCGTCCACAAAAACATGTTTTAGCATGCTACGAGTCAAACAATGTTTAACTGCATTAATAGCATGTTGTGAGTGGAGTTTTGGGATCATGTTTTGGTGACGTGTGTTTCGCCGTGTCTTTCAGGTGACGTCTCTCGGCGTGGCCATGCACATGTAACCGGTCCTACTCGACCCGCTCCGAGGGGGATTCGAACCCATGATCTATCTCTGTGACATCGGTTCGAATCCCGCTCGTATCAAGTCGAGTAGGACCGTTACACTCCAGTCCACACATATACATATATCCATCTATCTGTCTGTCTTTCTTTCTATCTATCTATCTATCTATCTATCCGTCCGTCCGTCCGTCCGTCCGTCCGTCTATCTATCTATCTATCTATCTATCTATCTATCTATCTATCTATCTATCTATCTATCTATCTATCTATCTATCTATCTATCTATCTATCTATCTATCTATCTGTCTGTCTGTCTGTCTGTCTGTCTCTACATCTAATTAACAAACTTTGTGTATCAGAAAAGCACTAAAGTAAACAGACGCATTAATTTGAGTCGTTAATCACAGAGGGTGTGTGTCCAGTCCAGTTTCTCGTGAATAAAGCTCGTGTGATTTATAGAGGATCAGTGATTCAGCGTTTGCTCGTTTCTGTCGTCAGTGACTATTATTCCTCAGAAGAGGTTCAGATTTATATGAGATTCAAAAGAAGTTTTTCGGACTCTTTCGCAAGAGTCTCAGAGTAACCAAAGCTCTAGTGTGTGTGTGTGTGTGTATGGAAACTCGTGTGTTTGTAAAGACGGTAAATATAGAAGAACTCGATACCTTATTACTCAACGACAGACGAACAATGGCTCTCCTGCACGCCACGGGTTATTTCAAGAACACGCGGGATATAAATAGCGCAACAGGACAGACAATAGATGACGAAAGCCTGGGAATTTTCTGTCTAATCGTATTAAAGTTTATCAGCGCGTTTGTGTTGCAACATAATTATTGTGTCTGAAAAGGGCAAAGAAGCACAGAGGTCATGACCGATGACTGTATGTGAACAGACAAACAGATAGATAGATAGATAGATAGATAGATAGATAGATAGATAGATAGATAGATAGATAGATAGATAGATAGATAGATAGATAGATAGACAGACAGACAGACAGATCGATCGATCGATCGATAGATAAAGTTTTGTCTTTTTTCGACTTTGTCATTTGTTTAAACTCAGATAATTATAGATATTCCGAAAGCATCAGTTTGACTCTGTGTGAGTGACCGCTCCTCCACTGGCCGCGAGGGGGCGCGCGTTCCTCTGGCGTTCTGCATGTTCACTCCTGAAGTTGCTGAGAAACTCAACTTGAGGAGCAGAACTGACTGAAGATGATCAGACCGAAGCTCTCGCTCGTGCACTGCACATCATCTCTTCATCATCGGAGACTCTCCTCATCACTTCATCATGCTGAGCCTTTTATATGTGCTGGTTCTGTTCATCTCCTCAGTGCAGTTGGATAAACACTCGGTGGAGAATATAAAGATGAGCCTGATTGAATCTTCATCATCCTCGTTGCTGGAGTCCTCATCATCATCATCATCATCAGCAGCAGCACATCATAGACATGATGAAGGCGCGCATCATCATCACCATCATCATCATCACGCACCTCGAGTCCCGCGCGCGTCCCGATCCAAACCACGAGAACGGCACCCCGACCCGTTCTTCACCACACCGAGAACGTTCAACGGCTCGCTTCGCGTTCACAACCCGTTGTTCCCGGTAACGGAGGAGTCGTACAGCGCCTACGCGGTCATGCTGCTCGCGCTCATCGTGTTCTCCGTGGGCATTGTGGGTAATCTGGCGCTGATGTGTATCGTGTGGCACAGCTATCACCTGAAGAGCACGTGGCACTGCGCGCTGGCCAGCCTGGCACTCTGGGACTTCACTGTCCTCTTCTTCTGCCTGCCCGTGGTGATTTTCAACGAGCTGACCAAGAGGAGACTGATGGGAGATCTGTCCTGCAGGATAGTGCCTTATGTGGAGGTGTGTGGGCTAATAATCAATCAATCAACCAATCAATCGATCAATCAATTTATAAATCGAATGCACATGTAACCGGTCCTACTCGACCCGCTCCGAGGGGGATTCGAACCCGGATATCTCTGTGACCTCGGATCGAATACCGCTCGGAGCAAGTCGAGTAGGACCGTTACACTCCACACATCTATCCATCTATCTATCTGTCTGTCTGTCTGTCTGTCTGTCTGTCTGTCTGTCTATCTATCTATCTATCTATCTATCTGAAAACCACTAAAGTAAACAGACGCATTAATTTGAGTCGTTAATCACAGAGGGTGTGTGTGTGTGTGATTGTGCGGTAGTTGATTTTCCAGCCTCCTCTTTGAAGCACCAGCTCTCCCTCTTGTCATGTAAATGAGAACTCCGGGTAATTAGCGGCACTAATTGGGTCCATTAGCGTGTTGAATGTGTGTTTTAAGGGCAGGATACTCTAGCGTCTGTTGACCCACTTCTGCAGCCCTAAAACATTCTTACATGACAGCAAATTAACATATTAGATGAGATGCAAATCCACTCAAGATTCTTTATAATACAGTGACTAAGGAACATTTTGGGTGATTGGGACATTTTTTACATAGATACACATATCTAGAGGTATATCTAAAAAAAGTTTTACCATATTACCAAAAGTATTACCAGATTGTCCAGAAAAAGGTTTTAGCTTGATTTGCGTCCACAAAAACATCTTTTAGCGGGTCAAACAATGTTTAACCGCATTAATAGCATGTTGTGAGTGTTTTGGGATCATGTTTTGGTGACGTGTGTTTCGCCGTGTCTTTCAGGTGACGTCTCTCGGCGTGGCCACATTCACTCTGTGCGCGCTGAGCATCGACCGCTTCCACGCGGTCACTAGCGTTCCTGCGCGGCTGCCGCGCGTCGAGTCCTGCCAGTCCATCCTGGCCAAGCTGTCGGTGATCTGGGTCGGGTCTCTGGTTCTGGCGGCGCCGGAGCTGCTGATGTGGCGTCTGGAGCAGCGAGTGTCTCCACAGACGGGTCTGCCGTTGGACTCGTGTAGCCAAGAGCCGTCCGTGGAGTTGCCCGAGACGCTATACTCGCTAGTGCTAACGTACAGTGAGGCGCGGATGTGGTGGAGGTTCGGGTGCTTCTTCTGCCTGCCGCTACTGTTCACCGGCGCGTGTCAGTTGCTAACACGACACGTCGCCGACGAGAAACGCCCGTCATCCGCGGCGTCGTCCGCGTCATCGTCTCCGAAGAAGCAGCAGCGGGAGCGTCAGCTAACACGTACGGTGGTGGCGTTAGCATCCGTATACGCCGTGTGCAGTTTGCCGGAGAACGCTTGGAATATTGTGTTGGCGTCCGCGGGAGTGGAAGTGGGCGTGGCTACGCGGGCACTCCTCGCTCTGATTGGCCAGTTCCTGTTGTTCGTTCGCACGGCGGCGACGCCCATTTTGCTGCTCTGCGTCAGTCGTTCTCTCGGCCAGGCGTTCATGGACTGTTGCTGCTGCTGTTGCGACGAGTGTCTCCCGCCGGATTCTTCGTCCGCGTCTTCGTCCACTAACGCAACCGCCATCTCCTCGTCACTTTCATCGCCCGTACAGGAGGAGAAGCTGAAGATCGTGTCGGGAACCTCGCCCGCGGAGTTCTTCGATAAAGTCAAGGACGCTCCGGTCGAGCTGATCATCGGAACACCGTGTTGATCCAGAACGTGTTTTCGTAAAAACTGTGAAAGGAATATCGTCCGTCACTAACACTGTTCCTCACTCTTCAGTTAACGGGAGGAGTTCCTCTAGTGGAAGCGTTCGGAACTGCAGCCGAACACACACACACTCACTGAACGCTCATTATTTAAAATATCAAACTCAAATTTGCACATCTTTTTTAGAGTTTTTTTAGATTTTCTTGCAGTTTTAAAGTAAAACGTGTTTTTGAAAGTATAGTTTTCATATAAAAAAGGAAACTAGTATTTTTGTGCATTTTTCATAACAATAAACGTAAAATTCTGTATTTTTTTTAAAGTTCACTTTTTAAACCTTTTCTCATCTGCCGAGTGTCGTCTCCGAGAAGAGATCAAACTTTGGTCTGTCGCGCTAAAGCGTTCCAGATTTACCGGTTTAAGTTAGTCTACGCTCAAAAAGTGAATAAATGTTTATAAATACAGCGTAAATATAATGTAGTGCATAAAATCCCCATAAAATACAAAAACATTATCAAACTAAAATATAGTATATTCCTTTCATTGAAATAAAATAATAAAATTGGGTCATTTTTGAGCGTCACGTGAAGACACTGGAGGCTTAAAGGGCCAGTTCACACAAAAATCATCATCCGTCATCATTCACTCATAATACTCTCTCTTTAAAGACAGCGGCTGGATCGGGTTGAACTACTTTCAGTCCAATCTCTATATAAATACACACGATTCTAACCATTCTAACCAATATTATGTTGTTTATGCACAGAGACTGCTGGATGGACATGATTTACTGCAAACTTGAACATTTTTATGCACTTGTATCTTTAAATTGCCTGATCTCTGAAATGAAAATCTCAAAGATTGAGTGTTTCACCGTCTGATTCTCTGCTGGACTGATCTGTGCAGAGACGACTGACTCCATGAACTATAAGACTCTTTAACACGTTAGAAATGATTATAATAGCATTTGCTGAACGGATTGTTAGCGTCAGATGTTTTTGTATTTGTTTTTGTACTTGGTTGCAGCCAATAAAGGTTTAAAAGAGTTTGAGTATGTCACACAACTCCTTTGTTTTGCACACTTTGTTTGAATGAGTCGCTCACACAGTCGGACTGCTGGGATTTTCCTCCTACAGTGGATTCTCAGGAGGAGTCGCGGGGCCCATAAGGGCCGTATTGTTCCTGAGCCGCGGCCCCCGCGCTGAATATCAATAGCGAGTTGCTACGCGACTGTCACACGCCGGCTCTCGGCATTCAGACTCAAACATTAGCAGACCAGAAACAGACTCGGCATTCTCCGGCGCCTTTTCTCTCGCCATAGAGACGAGACGCTCGCGCTGATGTGGGCAACGAGTAATCCGGGGTAGATTAAACGCACTAAATGAGGTCAAGAGTGCGCTTCACACTGTCCTGCGTTTTTGGGGTGCAAGTGTTTGAGGTTTGTTGTCGTGTGGCGGTAACAAACTCGGGATTTGAGGGGTGACGGTGCCATCAAATCGGATGATACTCGGGTTTATGAGCCAAAATGGCCACACAAAAAAAGAGTAGAGCTTCTTGTGAGGAAGTTGTGTTAAATGTCAAAGGCAAATGAATAAATTACACTGAACAAAATTATAAGCACAACACTTGGTTTTGCCCCCATTTTTCATGAGCTGAACTCAAAGATTTAAGACTTTTTTCTATGTACACAAAAGGCCTATTTCTCTCAAATATTGTCCAGAAATCCGTCTAAATCTGTGTTATTGAGCACTTCTCCTTTGCTGAGATCATCCGTCCCCCTCACAGGTGTGGCGTGTCGAGATGCGGATTAGGCTGGCCACAATAAAAGGCCACTCTAAAATTAATAACATTTAGAAATATACTCTAAATATATATAAAATATTTTTAAAAAACCTACTAATTATAATTAAATTTTTTGTACCATCTAAGGAGTCAAATCATTGTTACAAATTCTGAGAGAAATTCTGATTAACAATCTGTCCATTAAATCGATGTGTCACCAGCTATATTTCAGCTACAGTTCATACTTTTACTGTGTTATTTAAAGTACTTCATTTTTTTGTTGTAAATAAATTTAAATATAAATTTCTTTAAATATAAATTTATTTATTTATACATTTATTAGATTGTAATTTGCTGTTATGTCAAAAATTGTATTACTTGTTACACCAAAAAGTAATCTGACTACATAATGCATGTTACTTGTAATATGGTACTCCCAACACTGCTCATTTCAGATAAGAATTCAAAATACGTTTTTTTCAAAGCTTTCTTCTTTTTTTTACAGGCTGGAAACATAAATAGATGAATGTAGTTAATGTTATTCAACTATAGCGCAAAGTGAAAACACAGATGCTGAGAAACTTACTGATTTTATCACAAAAATATGCACATATCATAGCAAACTGTGAAAAGTACGACAGCTAATTTTAAACATCAATTTTCCCAAACAGACGGGGGTTTTGTCGCATGGACTTCTGTGGACAGTTTGTCCTTAAACTATAATCCCACACACTGGCTCACAGAGGGGGTTCTGTTGAATTATGAATTCATGAATGAAAACCAGAACTGCACAACAACAGAGACGTCAACATCTGTTCACACACACACACACACACACACACACAGCACTGGTGTTGAGTAATAACCATATTCAATACAATTTCAGTGTCCGATAATAAAACGTATATGTTAGTTTGAGGTGAACGAGTAAATAAGTTTGGTGGAATCTCCTCAGAGACATACATTGTGTTCGTTATTTATTAATGTAAGAGTTGTGTGTGGGTTGACGGCTCTGAGGCACAGTTTGTTTTGTTCCACTGAAGAAGATTGAAGTGTGTGTGAGATCGCCGTGGAGACCCGGTCAGAGAGTTCCGCCGTTACCACAGAGTTCAATGGAGCTCTCGATCACAGCTGGACTCGACGGAACCGACCGCAGGGTCCGCGGGCATGATACCATAGATATCATATAATAAATACAGACAAAGAAAATATTTATTATGTCTATGGGTGACACATCCGGCACGTCACGCTGTCACCGTCTCCATGACAACACTCTGACCTTCTCACATCCTACTAGATGAATAACGGCCAACCGGACCCGTCCAAAACCAACATCAGCGAGGGGTCTGAGGGATGAATGAGCTCAAACAATCCCAGTTAACTCACTAAAACCAGCTTGTCATCCCGTCAGACCCCTCGCTGCTTTTGGTTGTGGACCGGTCCGCCTGGTTCGGTCTTTTACGTGGGAAATAACGACCGTTAACGAAAATGTCATTTTTTAATGGTGACAAATGCTATTTGTGTTTATGTGATGGTCTTCGTAACTCCCTCATATAGACCATTTCAAAACATGTAAACAACACTGGCCCAGAAGCACTTCCTGTTTCAGTTTGTAACTGTTTTCTTTATTTCACATGTAAATAAAACATCTTAAAGATACTTGTTTAACTTTTTGATTCATATTTATATGTTCTTTTGGTTGTATTTTATCCCAGCTTTTATGTAGTGTTAAAAAACTGAAACAGGAAGTACTTCTGGGCCAGTGTTGTTTACATCTTTTGAAATGGTCTATATCAGCCGCAAGTTTTTGTTGCTGTTTGTTGAAAATAAATATTAATTGAAAAAATATATATATATATATTTAAAGAACAAAAAAAGCGCGAAACTCGCCGTTATGTTGTGCGCGCCTATGGAGATTATCCGCGATACAGCAATCTGAAATTAATTCATAAAAGTATTTATTTAGGGGCACAATTAATAACTTTAAAAAAAATAATAGCAAAATTAATAATTATAAAATGTTCTAATGAACATTTTTTTATTATTGACGCCATGTCAATACAGGTTCGGTTAGCTCATTTTAAAAAACTGCAGTGTCTTGATTAATAAATAATGAGAGAAATATATGTGTCGACTGACCTCTGGTGGTGATGTTGTAGACTCGCATACTGCTGGGGTTTACTGCTCAGTGTGCAACTTACACTGCAGGGTAGGTTGAGCACAGTGCATTGTGGGATACAGTACAAGGTGTAGTCCAGTAGATCAGCAAGTAGTATGCAAGTAGACAAATAAAAATGCTGCACAGTGCACACAACATCCTGCAGAAAAATAGTATGTTAGTGTGCTTTTCTGAAGGCTAAACATCAACAGCACAAAAGTCAATTCCAAAAATAAATGAAAGTTTCTAAATGAAGAACTCGACCCAAATTAAAACTTGACAAAAAGAAAGATGAAACAGCGGTTCTGATAGGGAAATCATTTAATTTCATTTTTAAATAATCTGTAAATAACAAGAACAACATGTACAGTTATCACCGACAGTACGAGAGAATAGAAAGATCCCAAATCAACAACTCGACGGATGGAGTCTTGTACAGAAACACTTGTTATGTGACGGACTGCTGTAAAAAGTTACTGTCTGGTCCATATAAAGAGGGGATAAAAGAATGGCGCTCGGTCCAATCGCAACGTGGTTTATACAGTAACCATGGCAACCTGCTCCATCCCATAATGAGCCGTGCAGCGGGACGTCAGTGTAAAGTCACGTGACTCCCGGCAAACAAAAGAGCGACTCAGCTACAAACAATTAAAACAATGACATCTCAAAAGAAACATTATGGCCACATTTAATTAAGACATGAAACAATTAATGAACTCGACACACATTCAGAAGATCATGAGTCCAGATGAACTGGTGACAGCAGCAGGAAATCGAAATCTGAGTCACGCAACGCGACAAGAAGCCGTTATAATCAACAAAGCGATCGCGACATTATGATCAGTCGGATTACGTCATTCACAAACCCAACAAACTCATGTAACAATGTTGCGAATCTGAACGTCGCTAGTCTGACGCCGCTAGTCTCAACGTCGCTAGTCTGACTTCATACGTGAACTTCAACAAAGTCATTGCGAACTTGCTGTTGCGTAGTTTTTGTGCACTTCGCCACTCGCTATACTGTATTAGGAATGCAACTTCGTTAGGTTGACTTCGCGAATGACTGTAATAATCAACAAAGTTGACGTTCAAAAAATCCAATATAAACAAAACGCGACTTTGCAAAGTCTACTTCGCTACATCGGCAATAAAGTTGTCATTCATTACATGCATTAAATAAATAAAACGCATGCTTTAAAAAAAGTCAATTTCGACAAAGTCATTACGAAGTGAACCTCGATGGTCATTTACGAACTTCTTGTCGCGCAACCAAGTTGTGCGCTTGCAAACCACTTCACCACTTGATTAAGTTGATAATAAACAAAACAAGGACACTTTCTAAAGACGCGCAATATTCAAATTCGTTACATCGTCTTTATCGTGTATTAATGTTAGAAACGCACAACTTCGTTAAATGACTACAAGTCCTAAAAGGATTTTTAATACTGTTTACATCACTTTTCGATGACATTGATGCTAATACCAAGTTAGCGGTTGTAGTGTAAATAACTTTGGTAACCAGAGTAATCACACGAACGTCAAAGTCAGCTTCGTAAGCTAGCTGTGCTAGCAGTATAGATTTGTTGATTATCGCCGCTTTGTCGCATTGCGTCGTTCGCTCTGGTGTAGACGAGGTTTAGATGCACCCTATGAACTCATAACAAATCAAAACATTAGTGGATATGAATATAAAATGATTTGCAGTTGCGAACAATCAACAGAATAAACTGGCTGCATTTATAAAGTAAAAATTATTCGAGTGTACATGACACAATCACTCACTCTCTCTCACAATCCGTTTGTTCAGACTGCTGTGAATATGAGAGGGGTCTTCTTTATTTTTATGATTATTATCTCAGGAAGCTAATCACAACAGGACAAACACCGGGAGATCTCATTTGGTTTAACTTGCTATTTACATAATCCAGTTGAAAAACATGAGTAAAAATATGGCAAAAACAACCCACAAGAATGAAAAATATGTCAATTTACACATGTATAATCTACCGACACGTTTATAAACCTCTACGATTTAGGCCAAAAACGTCCACGCATGCGACAAAAAATTAAACGAAAAAAAAAAAAAAAAGCGAGAACAACCTCCCCAATATGAACAGCGTCGGACGCCAGCTGCATGATATTCGTCACATCTCCGCTGTTTATATCTGCGCAATGATCTGCGGGTCTTTCCTAAAACTCGACGCAATGGAAACGCATTCGCCATGACAACCCACCGATATCTTTGACACAACACTGTCGTCACGGCGACTCGGAGGAAACGTATAAAACCTTCATCCGGACACGTTAAAACTCTTCAGACGGATTTGTGTGCTTTCCGATAAAATTACAGATTTCGTAACGTTACACAAATAGCGTAAACCTAGATGATGTCACAGCTGTACCTATGATGTCACAATCATGTGAACGACTTCGTAAAGGACTCTGTCAAAGTCAACTTCGCTACATGAACTTTAAAACAAGAAAGTCGCAAACACACAACGTTGTCGAATGACTGAAAAGTTGACTTCGTAAATTTACGTCACTTTTATGTCGAGGTCACATTCGTAGCAGGTCACGCTAACAGGCTAATGATGCTAAAACAGTGAAAATTGAGAATTCTCCTAGTGAACGTTCTCACGACGTCTAAACAAGCTGGCTGCGTAAACTGGACCTCCGTGAATCACGTGACCAGACGTCGGTTACGGTTTGATCGAGTCCCCGAGCAAAAAACACGCAGAGCGGCGCGCACAAACGAAACGCGTCACGTGACACGTCCGGACTTCATGATGAACCGTTAAAAAAGCACATTCAAGTAAAAACAAAATAATAAACAATGTAAATGATGTGAATTAGTTTATAAGGAGGGGCGGATGCTTGTTTGTTTGTTTAGAATGAAATCAAGAGCGCCTAAAATACAGTTGATCACATGATGCAGTTCCTCCAATCAGACGCAAGCTCCGCCTCCTCAGCTCCGCCGGGTCCGCGAGTGCTGGATCAGCCACTGTAGTGTGATGTCTGGAACACACAACACACTCATTAACATATGCCCCGCCCAGATGAACTATGAGCAGCCAATCACAGAGCTCGCTGATGTCTTAAAGGTACAGGCGCTTTCATCTGGTGTGAAAGTGTATTTTAGCGCAGTCTCACCGATGTTGTCCTTCTCCTTACAGGAGATGGAGTAACAGCAGATCTCTCTGTCCTGGATGGCCGACAGGTTCCTGCAGAACGTTACATATCAGATTATATCCATCGCATCAAAAGATCAACTTTATCCATATTTATATAAGATATTTAGCACCTCACAGGCACTTTAAAAGTTCACCTTCAACCATTTCCTCACTTCTCAAGCCACCCGTTACTCTGGGAATGCTTATTTCTTGTAGTTTTAAATATAATACATTTATAACTGAGGGAAGGACAATATTCCACATGCTTTTAATAATTATCTGATTAACGAGTGTGTGTGTGTGTGTGTGTGTGTGTGTGTGTGTGTGTGACTCACATTCTCTCGATGAGCTCCTTCTCGTCCAGAGCTCCGGAAAGATCTCGCTTATTTCCCAGAACCAGAACCTGAGGGCAGACGCACACACTCTCGATCACGTCACCGAGAATAATAATAATAATAACGCACACACACACACACACACACACACACAGCGCTCACCGGGATGCCCTGCAGCTGAGGCTTGTCCAACAGGTTGTGCAGTTCGTTCTTGGACGCCTCGATCTTCTCGGGATCGGCCGCGTCTACCATGTACCTGCAGGACATCATGAGCATCGTGAGACACATCCTGAACACACTAGGGCTGTTGGAACGAATTCCAAATTTCGAATATAATTCGAATATTAAAAAATCAATACTATTCGAATGCTAAAGTTACTATTTGAATATTGCTTTTATATAGATTTAAAAATAAATACAGTGGTGTGAATAAGTTTGGACACCCATGTTAAAGTTGCCTAAAAAGAAGAATAAAAAATCATCTTTTGGATATTGATCTTAATGCCTTAATTAGAAAAATGAGGAAAACTGGCTTTTAAAAATAAAAATCTGCCTGACTCTATGGGAATTTAACATGGGGGTGTCCTGACTTATGCACCCTGTATTTTAAGGAAAAACATTTATTTATTTATGATACATTGTTCATTCACAAAGAAAATTGGTGTCCTTAAAGGTTGGAGTTTCTCATTTTTCTAATTAAGGCATTAAGATCAATATCCAAAAGATGATTTTTAAAGTCCTCTTTTTAGGGAACTTTAGCATGGGTGTCCAAACTTATTCACACCACTGTACTTATATATACTTCCGAAGTGACCAGGTGTAAACGGCTCCTCATCGCTTTCTTATTAACAATAGGAGAGTGCGGGACTAGCTTACGGGTGGCACATTCGCAAGGCCCCTAAATGTTTACTGTAGTAATGTTAGATGTCCCTCTGGTGGACCGAACGGGTAACAACAACCACAGGCTATAGTGGCATTGATGATCCATAGGAATGTGTAATGTCGTATATATTAATAATAGGATCAATTTGAGCATTTAATATTCGAATTTTATTATTAAATAAGGAATGGAAATCGAATAGTATTATAGAGGAAGATTGACAGCCCTAGAACACACAGCAACAATGTGGCGATGTGTTGTGACTAAGAGTTATAGACTCACACTATAGCGCTGACGCCGCGACAGTATCGCTCCCACATGCTCCTGAAGCGCGGCTGGCCGCCGATGTCCCACAACTGCAACACAACACACACTCATTTTTTTTAAAAATTGACTGTACATGAGACGGGTTTAAGACCCAGGACTTCTGTCACACTTGAACACAAACAATTGAATGGATTTGAGGAGTTCTGTGGTTGAGATTTATAAAAGTAACAAATCCAGGTTAATCTGACCCCCTTAGGAATGAGGGGAATGCTTCAGTTCAAGTGTGATCTGATGTCTGGTGTGATTTGAGGGGCGAGGGACATAGAGAGACAGAGAGAGAGAGAGAGAGAGAGGGTTGGGATGCTGACCTTGATGGTGACGTTCCCCTTGGTGATCTTGCGCATGTTGAAGCCGACCGTAGGGATCATGTCTTCACTGAACTGCCCCGACTGCAGGACGACAGAGTTACACAGGAAGTGACATCACTGAAACCGGATCACTCACAGGCCCTAAACGCCTGGGTTTACGCACCAACGACCTTCTCGAGAGTGTGTGTGTGTCTCAAACACATTAAAATGCCCCATACCAGATGCTGATTGTTGAGAAAGTGATACATCGTGTCAGATAAACCAGTAATAATGCAGAATATGATGATGATGATGTGGCGGCGTGTTTTATGGGTAACGTTGGGCCTGTCGAGTCTGATTTAATAATGCTGAATCTGACACATTGTTTCTGATGTTGCTGTATCTGATTATAAAGTTAGACACACACTGTATCTGATGATGCTGTATCCTCAGTGTCTGATGATGTCATATGTGATCTGATGAATCTGAAACATTGTGTCTAATAATGAGGATGAATATGATACATTGTGTCTGATCTGAATATCTGATACATCATATGTTATAATAATAAATCTGCTCCTGTACATGTCATGTGATCAGACACATTGTATCTAGTGATGTTGTTTCTGATCAAACAAGGATGGATATGATACATCTGATCTGATAATGCGCTAGATCTAATAACAATGTACCTGATCTGATGAAACTGTATTTGCCACATTATATTTGATCTGATGCTGAATGGCCTGATGTTGAATCTGATGATTCTGCATTGTGTCTGATGTTGTATCTTCTAGATCGTGTTGGATGTTAAATCTGATCTATTGTGTCTGATGTTCAGATGATGCTCACTGTGCTTGATTATATCTGATAAAGATGCGTTATCCAACACACACAGTCTGAACACTCTGCAAGTGACTGTATCTAGCGATGTAGCATCTGATCTACAGTATCCGTTTCTTCTACACTGTATCTGTCGCGATGACTGATCATCGCACACATTATTATTATGATGATGATATCGAGTCCGATCTCTCTATAATCCGGAGCGCGCGTCAGTCACGCGACCCGTTAGTCGAGCGAGGCCTGTAATGAAACGCTTGGTTACCGCAATCACGTTGACGAAAGTGGTTTTCCCCGAGTACTGCAGTCCGACCAGCGTGAGCTCCATCTCCTCCTTCCAGAACAGGGCCTTGAACCAGTCCAGCAGCTTGTTGAAGAGCGCGATCATGGTGCGGGTTCGGCTGGGGTTCGGCTGCGGCTCGGGTCTGCTGCTCACGGATCGTCTTCCTCATTGGGTGGGGTTTCAGATGATCCACGCACAGCTGATCCAAACAATGCGGGACACGGCGCATGCGCACTCACGCGCAACTCTTGCCTGCGCCCCCTGCTGGAGACACGCCGCTGACGTCATCGGTTGTTTTCGACACAGATATGTCAGATATAACGCGGATATAATAAAGCATTCAACTCGAGACCGCTGAAAATATAATATAAAAACATATCCAGTACTTGTATGAATTATTATACTAAAAAATATAGAGACATACAGTCAACATTTGAAGTGGATCAAAAAAGTGAATCAAAGTTGTCGGGTATTGTATAAAATTCATGTATAACTTTGATGAAAGGTTGTAATCCACTTCAAATGTTGACTACTGTGTGTGTGTGTATAACACAAATCTGATTTATAAAATAATATTGTTGTCAAATAGACATTCTAAAACAGCATAATATAAAATATTGTAGCCTACTATAAAATATAGTCATAATAATTGCTTCTACATAATAAATCAAATCATCAATTTGAGCCTATTATGGTATGTAAGTGCTTTTTACAGTTTGATAAAATCCGCTGTTTTGAGTTAATATTTAGTCAGGTTAACCGTTAAGGTTTGGTAAGGTGAGAGTTTATGGAGTTAAACCCCTATTTGATCATTTACAGCGGCATGTTCGCGACTTTTTATCCACTTAAAAATACCAAAACTATATATATTCGAATGAATAAACAATAAAATATTCCACAGTTCACTATTATACTTTATCGTATCGACTATTTCATTAAAATCAACGAAAATATCGCGAATGAAGGCGATAAGCGTGTTGAATCCGCTGTTGTGAACGCGCAAATGAGTGACGCTCGCGGATCAGACTCAGCGCGAGAAGTGCTAGCGTGAACGTGCGAGTGAAATAACTCACAAAAACTGAAGAAAATCGTGAACAAATAAACAGTAAACCGACAGTAAGATGCTCCTATGTCTTTATAGATGAGTGTTTGTGTGGATAGCGGCAGATAAAGACTGTATTTGAGGGAGTTTGTGCGGCTAGCTAAGGAAAACAGTCATTTATGCTTGTCTGTTTATGAGTGTTTTGATACATAACTTGATATTATGCTTTACAGGGTTCGTGAATCATGAAGGGAAACGCTTTCTCCCGTGATTTAGGGTAGAAAGACAACATCTGTCAAACACACACACGGGACTCATCACCTGTCAATCAAACACCTCATAACCTGATTGTGCTGAGGTAAATGAAGATGTTGATGATGATGCGGCCCTGACTGACACACAAACACACAAGCACACACACTCGTGATCATGGGCTCGTCTCTCAGTGAACCCTGCATCTATGATAAGCTGTCTGAGAGCATCGAGATCCTCCGGCAGTCCGGCTATCGCTACGGGATGACCGAGAGAGAGATCGAGAAGTTCATCAAGCAGGTTCTGGAGACGAACGAACCCCGCCGAGACCCGCCGCAGTTCCCGCTGCTGAGGGCCGCCGTGAAGGTACGGGTCCGCGAACACCACGTGACCAAACGCGCGGAATATCTGCGTCCCGATTCGCATTTTTATACTACGCCCTAAAAGTATGTAACGTTACTCTTTTTGTGAAGAAAGAGTACATACTTTTGAGTGTGTAGCGAAAGAGTAGTCAAGCTATGGGACTGTCATCTTTGATTTGAAATTACAGTCCTATATATATATATATATATATATATATATATATATATATTTGTCGTTGTATAAAGGTCTTTTCTAATGACAGTGTTTTCCCGCCATCTAACGGCGTAATAATGTAACGCAACTTCTACTTCTGGTCACGGTCAGGGACTATTTTTTCCAGCGGAAGGAATGCTTTTAGCGATTCAATTTCTTTAAAGTTACACTAAAACATTTATTTGGCTTTAATATTTGTATTGTGTGGGAACCGTTTTCTAAAAGGCCCACAAGGTACTTATTGCTTACGTGTGTGTTCAGTTTGCAGTGGCGGTGGGGGTCCTGCTGGTGGCGGTGCTGGTGTTTTCGTCTCCGCTGGGATCCCTCAGCGCCGCGGGACACAACAGCTCATCTCCGCTCAGTCACGTGCGTCTGCTGTCGCTGCCCATCGCACAGAAGTACAACCTGCACGGTGAGACCGCTCGCGTCTGGTCCATAGGTATACGCGTTTCAGTCCATAGGTATGTGCGTTTGAATATGTGTGTGTGTGTGTGTGTGTGTAGGGTTTCACCAGCGCTGGGCGTCCGGCGCTCTACATGCGGCTCCGGTGAACTGCTCCGCCTGTGCAGACGTGACCGACGTGATGGAACTCACCGACGCACTGAGAGCGTCTGCGGGGAAGATCAGACTCACACAGCCACTGCTGCTCAAGGTACACACACACACACACACACAGTCACAGTCACACTCACACACTTTCTCTCATGTCTGTTGTCGTGTGTGTGTGTTTCAGGGTGGAGCGTCTCTGTCTCGGCGTGTGTCTCAGCTGGATCAGTTCTCCTCGTCTGACTCTCTCTCTCCGTCTCCGGCCAACTTCACTCTGCTCTGGTAATGACGCTTCACTCAGTCCGACACACACACACACACACACACACAACGTCGAATGCTCAACGTTTACAGCAGATTCCCACAGAATTAAACCGGTGTGCTCTGTGTGTGTGTGTGTCCGTCAGGAGTTTCTCGTCCAGTCCCAGAGAGACGGTTCTCGGCTGGCTGTTCCCTGACGCGGAGCTCTGCCCCCTGCTGGAGAACACGGGCACCACACTGCAGCGCTGCCAGCTGAGTGACATCACCAGCCCTCGTCACACGGTCCGTCACTCTCACTGCGTCACACTCGATATACTCTGCGACTCTCGTACATGCGTTAGCTTCTCTCTGTGTGTGTTGTGTGTTGCAGAGAGTGCAGGTGTTGGGTTGGCTCGTGGTGGCGGACGGTTCTCCGGCCGTTCGTGTTCTTCCCGTCCAGCGATGCCAAAACCACTGCCGCTCCTTCAGCCTGTGGCTGGAGCCGGGAGACATGGGTAAGGCCGATTCGCTTGATCCGATTGGCTCTCGGTCAGGAGCAGCGTCTCTATGATGTGTGTGTGTGTGTGTGTGTGTCTGCAGTGTTCGCCGACCCGCGCCATTGGCTGATGGAGCTTCTCCCGCACGGATCTCAGGACGTGATGTGTGACGGCCCGGTGCTCTGAGACCGGCTCCCCGTGCCAATACCGTAGACTCGAGCTTCAGACGTCTGAAGAAAACCTTCGGCGCTGAGGAGAACGCCGGCTAATTCCAGACGCCGCGGCACCCTCGGACTGTGTTCAGGAAATGACGTCATTACTTCTCTTCCTTCGTTGGTCTTTTCTGAGCGCCGTACGTCTGGATGAAACTCAGGAACGTGTTCTCGGACATAATTAATGCTGGAGTTTAAAAAAATAAGTTTCGTTTGTTCAAAGAACTTTGTTTATTCGTGACGTTATTTTCATGACACTTACGATCAACTCGCATTACTGAGACGCAAACCTCAAAATGAAAAATCTCATTGCGGAAATGCAAAAATAAATAATATATGAAGTATTTTTACGTCATGGTATTATATTTATACGAGGAAAATGGGAATATTTTTTTCTGTAATAGAGTGATGGAAACAAGCTTATGGGAAATATATTTTTATATGACGGTGATGATGATGATTTTCTGTTGGGTGTATTACGGTAATGAGAACCAGTTTTTTTTCCATGTGATTTTTTTTGTGTATAACCGTAACGAGGATGAGAATATCGGTTTATTGTGGTAATAAAAATGAGAATATATTTCCTAACCTAGGTGATGAGAAGGAGAATTTTTTTGTTACGGTAATGACAACATATGTTTTTGCATTACAGTAATGTGAAGGTGTGTTTTATTGTCATGAATATAACGTCACGACCCATTTGTCTCTCTGAAGCTCCGCAGATCAGCCAATCAAAGCACTTTAAATGATGGTCATCACCTGATGATGTCACATCCTGATGAGTGTTGGGTGGAGTCTCGCCGCTCCCCTCCTCCAATCAGAGACGATCGAATGTGATGACGTCATCACCCCGATCAGATTGTGTTTTTTTGTGTCCTCCGGAGATTAATCACTGTAAATAATGAGAATAAGATGAAGATTATGTGATTTACTAATATGATTCAGAGATCTATGTTCATTGTGATTTTACACAGTAAACAAAAGCTGCTGTTTGTAACCTGTGTGTGTGTGTGACTGTTGAATTATATTTCTATTACTTAATAATGTCTAAAGCCAGAGTTAAATGTGAAAAAAACGTCTAAATACAAAAAACAAACTAATCAATATTATATCATTAACTATATAGTTCATTTTAATTATGCATATGTATAAAATAAATACTTGCACAAATGCACATAATGAAATATTTTACATTTTATATATATTTATATTTTAAATATACCATATATATTATTTGTTTATTTAAATTATAATTATATATATAAAATAAAAAACCAATTCATTATGTGCATTTAAGTCAGTATATATGCATAATTAAAATATTTTAATTAAGCAATATATAAAAATAATTACATTTTTATTGTTTTTATGTTTTAGATATGTATAATACATATTAGGCCTACATCAAAAAATAAAATAAAAATATGTTAAAATACAACAGTTTTAACATTAAAAATTAACTTTATGGATATTGTTGAATAATTGGATATACTGCTTGATTTTTTTTCTCCAAGTCAACAAATGAATTTGATGTTTGCTGCTTAAATCTACTCAGTGAAAGTTAGCGGCTGACATTTCCGCGACTGTACCAGTGATTGTACCATAAAAAAAACAACAACAACAGTATTACCAAATTCTTCCGGTTTGCAGAAGCGCAAAGAAGCCGGAAGCCGGAGGAGGATGTGACGTGATTCTCCCTGAGGGCAGCAGGGGGCGCGCTGTGGCTCAAACATTAAGAGCCCGTCTGACTTCACAAGATAATATTTCGGACTGAACATTCACCTATCAAAATCCTACAATGTTTTTATTATTTGTAGTATAATATTTATAGTATTTATTATTATCTTTGGAAAAACTACATATCCGTCAACAGAAAAGGGACAATATCATTACAAAAACAATGTACATTATACTGAGATGTGTGATATTTACCACTCCTCGCTACTCTGAACTTTATTATTTTAATAAATACATTTATTTTATTATTACTCTAGCGTCTGCAATAAAAACCGCTTCGATAATGCTGTTTAGATTACTTATTATTTTTCTATGCTACTTTTAAATTAATTATATCTTTGCCATTTAATTAACACGTTTCTCGGAATACGGTTAGAAACTTGTTTATCTAAATAAAATAATGTATAAACAATATAGTTATTTTGTTGATCTTTTCTAAACGAGTTTGAGACTTTGAGGAAGTGCAGCGCCGCCTGCCGGAGGACGGACGCACTGCGGTCACCGTAGCCCTGATCGCACGAGCCGCGCTGCCGTCTTTCGCGGTGCATGTCGGGCCGCTGGCGGTGGTGAGTATCCCAGCCTGCGCTGCTGCTGCTCCAGAGAGAATGATGGGATAGTGGAGGACACAGCAGCGCTGCACACACACACACTCAGACATTATTTACATTATTCTGGCGCTCTAACCGTCTTTATGTGTGTTTACGCGCGTGTATGAGATACTGTAAATGTGTGTAACACGAGGCCTGCGGCGGTGCGCGTGTCCGTGTTCAAGCGGACTATAAACACACTTACAAAAGTACTGTTATAATAACATATGGTTATAATGATGGACGTCTGATATGTATCACAGTACTGAATTATCATCATATTCAAGTTATTTATCTGGGGCACCCGTGTTCCTCAAACATACCATGGTATTACCATACATGTCACATGGTAGTACTTTTGTAGTGTTTTGTGCAGCAGCACAAATATAGTTCTTTCAAAATATTTTAGCAAAAATACTGCTTTATTGTAAATAATAATAAAGTAGTGATTGAACCCCGCCAATTCACGTGACCAACTTGAAAATGAGCGAAATCTGCGGGGAACTGATCACGTGAGTTTCGCCCGCGAAAATTAGCTTAAAGTCCCCCTGTAGTCCTTATGACTTTTTGATATCCAAAATAACAATTAAAGCATTTTTGTCTTCAAACATATTGAATGTAACTCTACACCCGGCCGTCACTTATTTAGTGTGCGGTTCTATGAATATGCAACTGAGCCCCGCCTCCACTCACTCAGAGATCCGCTGGTTGACGATCACACGTTGATCTGATTGGTTACAAGGTCGTTTGTGACGTCAGAAACACCAGCGATTTCGAAGCGTGTTTTTGAGACTGTCTTTGGTTCACTGCAGTTTTAAGGAGGAAATACTCAGCAGTTCTGTCCACTTATCAACTTACACACGGTGTGTGTTAAAGCGGATTAAAAACACCACAAGATGTTTAAAGGGGGACTTTAACTCGTAAATAAGAACTGAATAATGACAGTTGATTCGAGTTTGTTTGAAATAATTTTGGAACAGAACTGAATCAACATTATTGACTCTGAGTGAATTATAACGCTATTGTACGAAAGCTTGTTTACATCATATAAAAAACATAAATATTACAGCTTTTATTTATTTTTTGTACATATATTGCTTTTATCTCTCATTTCTGACTTATTCTTCTCTCAAAATGATACGTTTATGACAGTTCTAAAAGAATTGTGATATAAACTCACAGTTTTCAGTTTCCTGAATTCCCTTTTTTATTTTTTATTCCGTGGCGTAAACAAGCTCCCATACTATTATAGTCTTCTGTCCACAGACGAATAGTGTTGGGTATCGAGAACTGATTGGAACCGGTTCCATATGACACGATCTCTACGCTCACAAGCCTATTGTTTGCATTCGTTCGTTTCATTATTCACTTGACTGTTCTGAACACTTCTCACATACGGTGTTTGAAACGAACCAGAAGATTTACAGGAAGTGTGTGTGTGTGTGTGTAGGAGGATGGAGGGTTTGGGGCTTCAGACCGTGGCTCTGAGCGATGGATCCACCGCGTACATACAGCAGTCCATCAGCGGTGAGAACACACACACACACACTCAGTCACTCACTCAAACACACACTCAAACACACACTAACTCACTCACTAGTCTAGTAAATGCTTCTTGATTTAAGAACTTTATACATGGACTGTAAACAAGACAGAAAAGCAGTGTAACGTCTAATGGTAGAGTGTGTGTGTGTGTGTGTAACTCGAGTGTGTTATCTGCAGACGGGAGTCTGGTGGAGGGGAACACCGTTCAGCTGGAGGACGGCTCCACCGCATTCATCCAACACGTCACCGTCCAACAGAAGGGTGTGTGTGTGTGTGTGTGTGTGATGCTATATTTTGCCTTCGTCAGAACTCTTTATTTAGGATATATGAATTATAATTGGCATTTATAATTACAGTTTTAGTCCTCCTAAATGCGGTGTAGTTGATGCTGATGAACCCGTGTGTGTGTGTGTGTGTGTGTGTGTGTGTGTAGAGTCGCTGGCGTTCGAGGACGGTCAGGCCGTACAGCTGGAGGACGGAAGCACGGCGTTTATTCACCACACGCCTAAAGGTGCCGCTCGAGTACATGACCTCTGAACGCGTTTGCCCTCTGTGTGCGTTTGACCTCTGACCTCTGTGTGTGACAGAAGGGTTCGGGCCCGGCGCGGTGGAGGCGGTTGAGCTGGAGGACGGCAGCACCGCGTACATACACCACCAGATGAACGCGGACCCCGACACCATCCGCGCGCTGGAGAGCTACGCTAGCAAGGTCTGACGCCGACACCACACTCGCTACATCATCCCGTCGTTTCAGATTCGCTTAACTGACGTTTGATTTGATGTGGCACAGCTGACGGGGTCAGAGGTCGAGGTCGATGAAAACACTGAGAATACAAACGGGGAGCAGACCAGCATACAGGTGTGTGTGAGACGACGCTCGTTGTGTTTCTGAGGAGAAAAGTAGGCGGAGCCCAGATAAACGAACATGCGAGGCGGATTAGCTGAGGTGACGTGATGCTAACGCTAGCAGACAAAAGGCTAGTAGTGACATCAGCGGCAATCCACCTGTCACTCAAGTCAAGTGGCCACGCCCTTAATTATGCAGAACTATAAGGTTTAGTCAAATAAAAATTTTAATTTCAAATTTGCGCTTTATTTCTGTTAGCTTATCCTGTTCAGTGCGATGTAGCTGTGTTGCTAATTAAAAAAATGGCGGGAAAAGGCTCTTCCTGTTGACGAAACCCACTCATTACGTGGAAAAAATCAAGCAACGACACACTTGACAAACCTGTACATCGGTCAGAGTGTTTATTGCGCCCTCTTGTGGGGAGAGGAGACAATGCAGTACTCTTTTCCTCTTAACTTTAAGAATTTGAATATAATATTAAAGTAAGAAATTCAAAATTCAGCTTTTCAGCCATTTTGACAGCCCTAATGTGTGTGTGTGTGTGTGTGTGTGTGTGTCAGCTGATGTTTGAGGGGAAGGTGTGGAGCTCCAGTAAAGCTCAGCCGGTTGGAGAGAAAAGCTTTCGCTGTGGACACACCGGCTGCGGACGCTTCTACACCACAGCACACCATCTGAAGGTACACCGCTTTCCCACAATGCACTAGGGTCTATCCGAGTAAAATAGTCCAAGTGACTACAGTGACAAGAATAGCAGAGATCACACCACAGCGATAACGATATCATTGCGATCACCTTCGGAACAATTTATTTTCGAGCTGTTGAACGATAAAACATCGACAGCCAATCAGAATCCACCACAGCTCTCACAGATGTGTGTGTGTGTTGCAGGTCCACGAGCGCTCTCACACAGGCGATCGGCCGTACCGGTGTGAGGTGCCGTCCTGCGGGAAGGCGTTCGCCACGGGCTACGGGCTGAAGAGCCACGTGCGCACACACACCGGAGAGAAGCCCTACAAGTGCCCTGAGGACATGTGCTACAAGGCCTTCAAGACCTCGGGAGACCTGCAGAAGCACGTGCGCACACACACCGGTACGAGCCGCACACACTCGCAGCTTCAGGAGCTCCAGGGCTGGGCGTCCAGGCACTGGAAAATGTGTTGTTCCAGTACCTGAGGGGTTAATCTTGTCAATATCAGTGAGCCAATAAGCGTAAAGCACGTATGATGCGCTGTGATTGGCTAGACACTAGTTTACGCAGCGATGGCGGGATTCATATTTAAATAGTCCTTTCGCGGTTTAATATTCTCACTTCGACAACATTTGATTGGAGAGAAACTATTGTCACATGACAGACGGTCAACCCGCCAAAATAAAAGTTTGGTAAAGAAAGTGCGATAGAAATATATTTTTATAATATATATATACACTGTACAAGATTAAATATATTAAATATTGTACAGTATAATAATCTACTACTAATTAAAAAAAGAATAGAATTATTATTAAAACTCAACAAAATTGTTGAATCTTTCGCGTTATAATTTTACCAGTTTGCCAAAAAGCTTATTTCATTTTTATTTAAATAAAAGATAAAAGTTAATTTTTTATGCCTTCATTTGATTTACCAAATATTAGATTATTGAAAGCAAACATTAAGAAAGTAAACTAGCTTTTTGATTGCTAAAATTTAATTTAACTCGCATAAATTAAAATTAACGAACTCGCATTAAAGTGTGATATCATTTTGGCGCCATTAAGCGTTCTTCACATTAACGTTTCAGCCTCTGCTATAACATGATCCGTTTAGTTAATTGTTATCAGACAAAAACCACGGTTCTGGAACCGGTGTGGAAGTGAAGTCGTACGCTTGCCCGACGCCCAGCCCTATTGAGTGTGTGTACATGAGCTGTGGACTCTCTCTCTCAGGCGAGAAGCCGTTCAAGTGTCCATTCGAGGGCTGCGGACGGTCCTTCACCACGTCCAACATCCGCAAGGTTCACACGCGCACACACACGGGCGAGAGGCCGTACCTGTGTCCCGAGCCGTCCTGCGGGAGAGCGTTCGCCAGCGCCACCAACTACAAGAACCACATGAGGATTCACACAGGTAACACACACACACACACTTTGCTCCACTTACATTTAAGACGCAAAATATTGAGCGAAAATAGTTCCAAAAGATCAGAGCAACACACGTTTTGAACGAATCGGTTCAGTCACTGATTCAACGTCTGCCTTATTCTTAAATGAATCAGCGAATCGTTTGAATCAGTGACTCACTTATTATTAAAGGGATACTCCACTTTTTTTTTTTTGGCTCATTTTACAACTCCCCCAGAGCTAAAAGTTGAGTTTTACCATTTTCTAATTCATTCAGGCGATTTCCTTATATTTAGACGAATATCAGTAACCAGACAGTTTCTGGTCTCATTGATTTCCATAGTATATATTTTTTCCTACTATGGAAGTCAATGAGACCAGAAACTGTCTGGTTACTGATATTTTTCGAAAACGGTAAAACTCAACTGTTTAACTCTGGAGGAGTTGTAAAATGAGCCTATTTCCAAAAAAAGTGGAGTATCCCTTTAAGATGATCTCTTGCCGCCCCCTACTGGTGGTTTAGTTTCCTGTTTAAAAGTGTCACCATTTCGTTTAACGAAATTAACACTGTCACTCGGCGAAATCCAGTCGTTCCAATAGAAAAGCGGGTGAACTTGTGCAATTTGGCGAAAACATTCCCCACGCAGATTTCTTCATGTTCAAGTTCACTGCTTGATTTTAAAGTGAGCGGTGATTCATACGTATCGACGAAAGCTAAACAGTATTGTTATTGCGAACTAAAACTGTTAATTGAAATTAAATAAATTCTTTGGGTAAAATCTTTGGGTAAACAGTGAATCGAGACGGTTCTTAGCTTTCTGATTTGTTTTGCAAAGTCAGAACGATTTGATTTGTATTCTTAAGTGCATTCATATGATTATTAAACTAACTGTTTTAACGATGTCCAGGTGAGAAGCCGTACCTGTGTACGGTTCCCGGCTGTGGGAAGAGCTTCACGGAATATTCCAGCCTTTATAAGCACCATGTGGTCCACACACACTGCAAGCCGTACACCTGCAGCCACTGCGGGAAGACCTACAGGCAGACGTCCACGCTAGCCATGCACAAGCGCACCGCGCACGGAGACTTCGACACTGCCGAGGATGGTGAGAAACACTGTCTGCGTTATTGCACATATTTCTGCAACTTTTTTTTGGTTTAAGAACAGTTTCGTGTGTGTAGACGCAGAGGTTTACGAGGCGTCCGAGCAGAACGAACGCGATGGCGAGGTTACCATGGAAACGGACGACATCCTCGGCTCACACCTGCAGGTCCTCGGCACGGCCGTCACCATGGTAACCCGAGACGGAACCACCATCGCCGTCCCCGCGCAACAGGGCCACACCGGGCGGCACGTCACCATGGTTACAGACGGCAAAGAGATGCAGCAGGTGGGTGTTATGGGATTGATAATGGTCCGGCATGGTTATCAGAGCGCAAGTAATTCGCTCGTCTTTGTGTTCGCCCTCCAGGTTGCCATAGTAACATCAGACGGCATCATGACCGAAGGAAACTCGTCGCCGTACCAACAGGTGGCGCTGCTCGCAACGGAGAACGGCACGCAAATTGCAGTACAGGTCAATACGAAATAATGGATGACTACAATTTGTCTTTTTATACATCAAACTAAACATCAGTGGTTTTTAGTATAAATAAATATATTGAAATTATTGGTTTGTTTAAAGTGAGATTATCTGACTGTCAACTGTATGTTACAGTTAGAAGATCAGCAGACGTTAGAGGAGGCGATCACCATGGCAACAGCAGCGATTCAGCACAACGGACTGACCTCAGATCAGTGACAGCTGAAAATCACAGACGCCTTTTTAATGTTTAGTTTGGTATTTTTACCTGCTTTGAGCCAGTAGAAGTTAAACATGACAAAAATAAAGATGTATATTTGTTAATAAATAAGCTTTATGCTGTAATTATTTGTGGAATGTGGTTTTTGGGCTGTTAAACGGTTGAAACAAGACGAAAACTTGTCAAACAATATTATTTTTATTAAAAAGACATGTCCCTATGTTAACCGAAAGTACTTAATGTTTTCCTTTTGTATATTCGTGAACAGCGGCGCAGGATTTGTATCAGCTGTCACAAACATAAGCTTGATTTTGTTTCTCGTACTTTATTTTGGTGGTTTAATGTGAAGACCATTCCACATGTGTAGCAACATGGAGTTAAAGAAAAAAACCAACTTTAATAATCATAGATGCATTTCTAACGGTAAGTTTTCCACTGAGGAAAAAGGTCGTAAAAAACGCGCGTTTTTTCCCCCAATAAACGGTTTGAATGATTTGATTTGAATCGCCCGCGTAACCTAACAAAATCAGTGAGGCCCGGATTAACGTTAATTAGTCATTACTATTGTAGTTATTTAAACAAACAACAACAAATCTTGCCGGAAAAATATTTACTCACCTAAATCCATATTTATTGGCAGTCAGTACTGCAATGTCACCAGCAGAGGTCAGCAGCGTCACTGCACGCGATCGCAGCTCGAACTAGAAGCACAATAGTTTATTCCTCAGATTATCACTGAATGACGAGTGTACCGACACTTCTCAATCTGTTTACAAGCAGAACCTCGAAAAAAGAACATTAAACACATTCACATATCTAAATGAGGAGATACCACGGTATACAGACAGTTTTAATGATTAAAGGATTCCAGGGTGAAACTAGTGTTACAGTATAATTTAAACACTATTATAAGAAATCGTTTATATTTTCAGTGTAGTTATAGGGTTGTGCTTGTCATATGTGTAGATTTTTTTTAGATGTTAGTTTATTTTAGTTTATTTCCATTTAGTAGTTTTAGTGCTTCTTAACTAACTTAATCTTAAATTAGTCAAAGCAACTTTTCAGTTTTCATCTCATTTGTATACATAAAAATGTAAGCTTTATTTCATTAAACAAAACTGTTGTTGTACTTTTACTTAACAATAGTGGTAAAAACCTTCCCAAAACACCTCCCTTCTCTGTTTAGGGTGTTTCCCATTACATTTCCTGTCAGTATAGACCTAATGTACAGAGTGAATGTTGAATATGCTGTATTTCCGTGTTTTACCGCAGTTCTCAAACGCGCGCGCGCACGCAGTCTTGTTCTCGGTTCTCCCTCGGCAACAGTCTCTTATTGGTTGAGCCGCTGTGACGTCAGCCAATGACAAGAGGGGGGGAGAAAAAAAGGCTTTGGGGTTTCCTCCTCAAAACTGACTGGAAACACCAGTGTGTGTGTGTGTGTGTGTGTGTGTGTGTGTGGAGGAGGAGGAGAGGAAGTTAATCCGAAGACACACCCAAACTACAAACACACACCCGTTTGCTGGTGTTTTGGTGAAACCCAACACAAATAAACTCTTTAATTACTGCTAAAATCTGTTCTCTGGAATATTGTGTGTATATGTGTGTGTGTGTGAGAGAGAGTGCGCGTGTGTGTGTGAAAGAGACATAGATTGAGTGTGTTTGTGTCTCTCTATGTGTGTGTGTGAGAGAGAGTGGGTGTGTGGAGCCCTAAGTAAAATGCCTTCAAATGTGTGTATGTGAAAGAGTGTGTGTGTGTGTGTGTGTGTTTAGTCGTTCGGCTCTTTTAGCCCTTTTTAAGTTTGTTAAAGCAAGCGTCAGAAACAGGAAATGCTCCGAGTTCTGGGCTGATCACTTCCTGTCTGGTGCAGTGAATCCACAAGTGTCAGTCCAGAGACACACACACACACACACACACACAGGCTGTTCTCGCTCAGTGTCTGTCTTGTTACTGTGTGTGTGTGTGTGTGTGTCTGTCTCATATAGACTGTGTGTGTGGGGTTAACGTTGTGAGCTGAGGGACTGTTTGGATTGAGATGGGGGTTTGTTTTGGTTGTGTGAGGGGGCAGGGTGTGTGTGTGTGTGTGTGTGTCGACAGCTGCTGGTTTAGTTTCCCGGGAACTTCAGGACAATGAGACTCTGTGAGGGAAACAGCTGCCAAACACGTCAGCGCCACTAAATCACTTCACAAACTCTCGGCACTCCAGCCTTCCCAGCATGCCCTGCTTTGTTTCATCGCTCCCTGCTGGACTCAACAAGTGTTCAGCCTGCAGACACACACACACACTCCAACGCATTTTCAGGAAATTTCACTTTTCTACAAGATTGTAAAGAAAACAAACATGATTATGACCTCGATCACTCACACACGTCTCTCATGAACACTGATGATTTCGATCTCGAGTTTCAGGAGATCAGGTTTTCATCAAGCCCTTCCTCCGCCCGTCACACACTCTTTTGTGATGCTGAACACACACACACACACGTCGTTCACACGCCCGCGGGACGCTGATGAAACTGACCAGGGAGTGAAATATACAAATGCAAATCACATCAGACCATGCGATTCACACGACAAAATCAAATAACCTGTGTGTGTGTGTGTGTGTGTGTGTGAGTGTGTGTTTAATGCAGACTAACTGATCAGGCTATCAGCTAGCTTTATAATAACTAGCGAGCTAATCTGTGTGTGTGTGTTATCTTTGAGGGTCAGGGATTAACCAGCTGACCGAACCCTCCTGAGATCATCAGTGTCTCCATGATTAATATCCAGTATAATTACACAAACTATCGAAGGGTCAAAGGTCACGCTTCAGGTTTGGTTGCGAACGACACACTCGACCACCGACTGCTCTATGTGTGTGTGTGTGTGTGTTCGTCTCTCCTTCATGAGAAACACGTCTCGTTTTCCATTAAAAGATCTAGAAATTCAGAGATCAAGATATGCCCTGAGTGTGTGTGTGTGAGACAGTGTGTGTGTATGTGTGTGAGATAGAGTGTATGAGTAAGTGTGCGAGTGTATATGTGAGAGAGAGAGTGTTGATGTGTAAGTGTGTGTGTGTCCAAGCGTCAGGAGCGTCTCTGAACAATAGTGTGGATCTCCATATGTGGGATGCTGGTGTTCAACAGGCCATCTGCCCGTGTTTGTGTCTGACGCGCACACACACACACACACACATTCATGAAACGACCTCAATTAAACCAGCGATTGTGCTTTTATGACGTCAGGAAAGAAACTCTCCCAAATCCCCAGCCGACCATAATCACTCAGACAGAACAAAACAAAACAGCCAGAGACGCACAATAGAGCGGCTCAGAGAGCTAGCGTTGCCTAGCCTCCCGCCTGAACAGAGCGCTAACCTTTCAGCTCGCGGAACTCTTCACACAGGCAGAAATCATTAAGCAAAACACAATTTACTACAGATCCGGCTAAGTGCCACATCATAAACTTGTAGCTAACATTTCATTCGCTTCAATAATTTGACATTAGCATGTTTACAATTGATTTAGTTTGACGTTAGCGCCGCGGCCAACTCACCTACTGATTCCAATCATTTATAATATTAGTTTGTAGCTAAGAGTCCAATTACATAACTTAACATGAAAACGTTATTCACAGTTGATTTCAGTGGTTTGATGTTAGCATGTAGCTAAATGCACAAATCGCCGACTGATTACAATAGTTTAATAGTAGTTTGTAGCTAAAATTTTCTTCATTTCAATCATTTTTCATTAGCATGTTGTTCACAGCTGATTCCAATAGTTTGATGTTAGCATGTAGCTAAAGTAATGATTCAACTCTTGAGTGATTCCAATAGTTTGATGTTAGCATTTTGCTATGCTAATTCTCTAACAAAACACAAATATTGGGTAAAAGTCTATTTTTAAATGAATTTATCAATTTGGCGGTTAGCAACCTTAAGTTAAATGTTGTCTAATCAGGCCGGCTCACGGTTAATCTCTTAGCACAGGCTGCTGATAAGACTATCTGACGTCTTTCAGTGTGTGTGGGAGAAAAACAAGCCCAGACGCATCCAGATAACACACACACACACACCTGCCCACCGACCGACACACCTCAGAGAGCTGAAACCTCATTACAACAGCATAATAACATCAGACCACAGAGAAACGCTTCATTCACAAAAGGTTTATTGTAATAAAAACCGACTTTATACACATTTGCATTTATAAAAGTGTACATTAAAAGCAACTCTGCTTTAAAATAGCTTACAAACTACATTAGCTCTGTCTGAAACAGTAAACGCGCTGCTCAGCAGCCCGAGAGAGACAGAATGCTTGATGCGAGTCTCTGCTGGCGCTTCCGCCTGATACCAACCAACATACCACACGCAAAGCATTCTGGGTAAAAATACAATAATTTCCCCCAAATCCACACAACTCATTTCATGCCATCACAAGAGGAAGTTATTGCCTGAATATTGCACAGTAAGACTAAAAGAGCCAGGCAGTGACGTTTATTAAGGGAGCGGTGGCGCTATGGTTAAGGCAGAGGGGATTATGGGAGTTTGTTTGTGTGGCGCCACGCTCAATAGCAGCTCCTGTTAGGAATTATTAAAGTCCACAGCAGTTTTAGGCCTGAAACGTACTGTACGCAAGCATGCGAATGCAAATACGTTGTAAAAAAAACGCATTCTCAGAGCTGCCACAGGTGGCGCTATAGCAAACTGAAACATCTGTCAGTTTTCTTAGTCGCCATAGGTGGCGCTATAGCAAACTGAAACATTAAATGCCAGTAAGTTTTATTGTCGTTTGAAAGCTTGCTAAACTTACGACATTCGCGAACTTGCGTAAAGTAGGTTTCAGGCCTTTAATTGCGTTACATTCTCATGACTGAGGTATCGTAGTTGCACTGAAACTGTGCGTGAGCACCAGTGAAAACACCCCAAAACCGGTTTCGGGATGATCAAAATAAATGAGTCACACAGAACAGTGCTGATAGGTGTCTAGAGTCGGTGGTCCGGCGGCCGCGTAACAACCAGTGCTTTAACGTTCATCTTAAATAAAGGTTTACGAAGTGAAGTCACGGGAACAGCTCCAGCTCTTCGCGTGGCAGTTGGTCGGTCAGGCGCGAGTTCGGGCAGAACCGGTCCCGTGTGCTCAGCTGGACACCATCATCAGGAGGTTTTTAGGAGGACTCGTGCGGCCGCCCAACGTGAAGCGGTATTTGCAGCTCGCCGTTTGGTCGTACGTTGAGATGCTAGGGGCGGGGCTTGAGACGGGAGGCTCCGCCTCATAGAGAACGCAAATGGACCCGTCCTCACCGATGCGGTAGGACACTTCGTACGGGTCCACCCAGAGCGTCAGCTCCCGCGGCAGGAGCGAGAAAAGCTGCCCGCTGGTCAGTCCGATATGGTTGGCCGCTCGGCCAATCAGAGGGTCCATTTCGTGATTGATCCGTATGCACCGGTAACCGGAGCCCTTCTGCGGCCTGTCGGGGAACCAATGATGCTGGTAGTGTGCTAAAGAAAAAAAAGGAAACACTTATGTTAAAATTCTTTATATTTTACCTCAGGAAGTAGAATATCAGGAATTATGACAATAGAACAAACAAAATGGATAAATCTTATTTTTTTTATTTTTTTTAGTAGGCTAACTAAAAAGGCTAGTCCACTATCTAGCTTTAATAGCATGACCACTTAGGGTGGGAATCATGACTAAAATCAGTAAGAAATTGCCTTATAAAACAACTCTCAAAATGCGACATTTAGTTTATTTTGCGTTATATTCACGAAAACTGGAGAGAGGATCACTAAAGAATGGTATTAAGGCCCGGTCACACCAAGGACAATTATAAAGATAACATTACAATATTAAAGAATAGCACTACAGTTATAACAGCGTCCATAATGATAATCTATGACATACTGCTAATACTATGGTAATTTTTGTTATAAACACAATAGTATTTAACGTACTCACAATAACTAACATTGAACAACATTTCAGCACCTGAGATTAAAGAACACATCGAGCCACAGCTATAACAATAACGGAGAGACGATATATTTGAAAACTCTAACGATTTAATCCAGCTATCGACAGCGAGCCAATCAGAATCCATCTTGCTACAACTAGCACGAGCATTTAAAGTGACAAAAACGTACGATATCAATAAACTAGAGTTTATCGTTCTTAGTATGAACGGACCTTTACAAAATAAAGAGCTATGATATATTGGTATTACTTTTATAAATATACACACACCATAGTATTTAATAAACTTTCAGTAACTGATATAGAAGTTAAGCAGTGTTTTTTCCTTACCTGATAGCGCCTGCGCGAGACAGTCTCTAAAAACCTGGAGCTGCGCGTCACTCAAGCGTCCGCGGCCCCGCAAAAGCCTGCAAACAAACCCGGCGGCGGCCGAAACCTCCGGGACCATCTCTGCTCCGGAACCGTGGGTCATTGTGCTCCGTCCAATAGAGTTCAGAATAAAAATACAGTTGCTGGAAGTTAAAAACCACAACAGCCGGCGTCCGTTTAGGTTTGATGCTGATGATTTAACGCAACAAGTTTAACGACGATGAAACACTAAACATTCCCCGAGAGATGTTCGGTCCAGTCGGTTCCGTTCCTCTGACTGCGCTCTGATGTGTTGTGAGAGGGGAGATTCCGCTGATATACACAAAGCCATCGACGTCAGTCGCGCTGATCCTGAGCGACACGCCCAGCGTCCAATCAAACGAAGAGGCGGGTTCTCCAGGCGCCCTCGCTTCACTGATAGGTTATCAGAGTGGAAAACACTGCGTGTTGTGGTGACGCTCGCTTTCCGTCCGAGACCAAATATGGACATTGACGTCAAACGCAGGTTTTTATGACGACTTTCGGGGGGAAAACAAAGACCGAGAGAATGCGCTTACCGTAAAGTTTCGGCGATAATTATAGAAGCGTTGGCTTTACGAATCTGGTTTTCCTCTTTAATCGACACCTTCGCACATTAGAAACCCACACACGACCTAAAAACATCCAAACTAAAACACAAACATCAATGCAACAGAACATAATGATCAAAAGTTTTGAAGTCAGTTGTCAATCTTCTGTTTACATGTTTTAAAGGTATGAATCATATTACAGTGTTTTCAGTGCAAAGAAATATATATTTACATATATACAAATATATATATATATATATATATATATATATATATATATATATATATACATTTTAAACATGATAAATTCAGCTATGAAGCTGTATTGCCGTATTTTAAGTGTAGCAGCGACATCTGGTGGCCAAGCGCATCACGCCAAACACAGATGTTTAAATGACGTCGTTTATTCATCAAACACTTATTGATTTTTTCCCCCCGTTTAAATTTAGCCACATATATGGCTAGGTTATCTTTGACTCTGTAAATGTGTGACTGACTCGCAGAGCATCTCTGGCGCTTTACATCCCTGTATCTGTTACCATGGCGACCGCTCACATCCTTCCTTTTCCAGCAGCTTTTCTTCCCGATGAAACACAAATCAGTCACAATAATCCTCTGCTACACATTAACATTTCAGCATTTATATATGCTGTCTTACTATTTTTTTATACTAGATGTAGTAGTGTGTGTGTGTATGTATACACACACACACACATAATATAAACTAAATACTTTCTAAATGCTATAGTGTCTGACTGTAATACAGTGCAGATGGCAGGATCTGCTGTTGTGTTCTGTGTGTTTGTCATGTGGACTGACAGCAGGTTTGTCTATATTTGGCTGTAGTGTGTGTGTGTGTGTGTGTGTGTGTGTGTGCTGCAGAAGTTGATGAGGTTCATGTGAAGGGTTCTCACCATGGCAACACGTGTGTCTTCCTGAGCGCTGACTGAGACACATACATTGTTTATATGAATATGTCATATCAAGTAATGCGCACACACACACTCACTCTCTTACACACACACACACAGCCTGCAGTCCAACTGCTGTCTCCTCTGATCTGAGCTGACACGTCCCTCCAGCAGTGTGTGTGTGTGTGTGTGTGAGTATGTGAATGTGTGTGAGTGTTTCTCCTCATTCTTTTCTTAATCTAGGAGAAAAATCTGAAGCAAAGTTGATCCTGAGACATGAAAACATGATGCGAGACTCCCTCCCCCACCAGATCTCTCTGATATCTCATTGATATTTAAGTTTCTTCTGAGAAAAGTCTCCAGTGATCCCCCGCCTCAAACCGCTGCGATCACAGATCTTAATATGAGCTTTTCTCATCCAATGATGAGGAGCTTTATACTCTTACTGACTCGTTTAAGTTTATTTCCTCAGGAATTACAGGAGGAACATCTAAACTATAGCGATAACAACACAACTGATGAACGTTACAAACACTGACAGCCAATCAGAATCCATCCTGCTTTAAAGGCCCCTGAAATCAAAACATATATTTTTAACCGCTTTAGTATTGCATATGTTAGCTTTACGGTTATTTAGCCTAGTCTCTCACTTCCGCTAAAATGGATCAGGGATTTTTACGACATGACCGCTTCTAATCACATCTTAAGTCCATTCAAACGATCTCTAGAATCTTCTAAAGCTCCGCCCCTACACGCATGCTCAGTGTCAGCTGCTATAATAAACCGGTTCAAAAGGACCAATCATTCACGAGCCGGACATCTCTATCGCTGACACTTGAGTAATATGTGTTGGATGAGTGTTCAGTCGCTCAAACGCTAGAGTTTTATTCCGTTTTCAAAACTTTACGAAGTTTTCATAACTGTTTTCAAAAATGTACGTTAAGAAAGAAATGGCTAGAACGTATTTCCACCTACTATTGAATCCAATGCATCATTAGCACTCATTCACTTTTATTCATTTAGCTATCGTCCGTTATCGTCCGCTGGTGTGAACGCTAATATAGTTATCGTTATAGTTATCGTCAGCTGGTGTGAACGCTAATATAGTTATCGTTATAGTTATCGTCAGCTGGTGTGAACGCTAATATAGTTATCGTTATAGTTATCGTCAGCTGGTGTGAACACTAATATAGTTATCGTTATAGTTATCGTCCGCTGGTGTGAACACTAATATAGTTATCGTTATAGTTATCGTCCGCTGGTGTGAACACTAATATAGTTATCGTTATAGTTATCGTCTGCTGGTGTGAACGCTAATATAGTTATCGTTATAGTTATCGTCAGCTGGTGTGAACACTAATATAGTTATCGTTATAGTTATCGTCCGCTGGTGTGAACACTAATATAGTTATCGTTATAGTTATCGTCCGCTGGTGTGAACGCTAATATAGTTATCGTTATAGTTATCGTCCGCTGGTGTGAACACTAATATAGTTATCGTTATAGTTATCGTCCACTGATGTGAACACTAATATAGTTATCGTTATAGTTATCGTCTGCTGGTGTGAACACTAATATAGTTATCGTTATAGTTATCGTCCGCTGGTGTGAACACTAATATAGTTATCGTTATAGTTATCGTCCGCTGGTGTGAACACTAATATAGTTATCGTTATAGTTATCGTCAGCTGGTGTGAACACTAATATAGTTATCGTTATAGTTATCGTCAGCTGATGTGAACACTAATATAGTTATCGTTATAGTTATCATCCGCTGGTGTGAACACTAATATAGTTATCGTCCGCTGGTGTGGACACTAATATAGTTATCGTTATAGTTATCGTCCGCTAGTGTGAACACTAATATAGTTATCGTTATAGTTATCGTCCGCTGGTGTGAACACTAATATAGTTATCGTTATAGTTATCGTCCACTGATGTGAACACTAATATAGTTATCGTTATAGTTATCGTCTGCTGGTGTGAACACTAATATAGTTATCGTTATAGTTATCGTCCGCTGGTGTGAACACTAATATAGTTATCGTTATAGTTATCGTCCGCTGGTGTGAACACTAATATAGTTATCGTTATAGTTATCGTCAGCTGATGTGAACACTAATATAGTTATCGTTATAGTTATCATCCGCTGGTGTGAACACTAATATAGTTATCGTCCGCTGGTGTGGACACTAATATAGTTATCGTTATAGTTATCGTCCGCTAGTGTGAACACTAATATAGTTATCGTTATAGTTATCGTCCGCTGGTGTGAACACTAATATAGTTATCGTTATAGTTATCGTCCACTGATGTGAACACTAATATAGTTATCGTTATAGTTATCGTCTGCTGGTGTGAACACTAATATAGTTATCGTTATAGTTATCGTCCGCTGGTGTGAACACTAATATAGTTATCGTTATAGTTATCGTCCGCTGGTGTGAACACTAATATAGTTATCGTTTTATAGTTATCGTCAGCAGGTGTGGACACTAATATAGTTATCGTTATAGTTATCGTCCGCTGGTGTGAACACTAATATAGTTATCGTTATAGTTATCGTCAGCTGGTGTGGACACTAATATAGTTATCGTTATAGTTATCGTCCGCTGGTGTGAACGCTAATATAGTTATCGTTATAGTTATCGTCCGCTGGTGTGAACGCTAATATAGTTGTCGTTATAGTTATCGTCCGCTGGTGTGAACGCTAATATAGTTATCGTTATAGTTATCGTCCGCTGGTGTGAACACTAATATAGTTATCGTTATAGTTATCGTCCGCTGGTGTGAACGCTAATATAGTTATCGTTATAGTTATCGTCCGCTGGTGTGAACACTAATATAGTTATCGTTATAGTTATCGTCCGCTGGTGTGAACACTAATATAGTTATCGTTATAGTTATCGTCCGCTGGTGTGAACGCTAATATAGTTATCGTTATAGTTATCGTCCGCTGGTGTGAACGCTAATATAGTTATCGTTATAGTTATCGTCCGCTGGTGTGAACACTAATATAGTTATCGTTATAGTTATCGTCCGCTGGTGTGAACACTAATATAGTTATAGTTATCGTCCGCTGGTGTGAACACTAATATAGTTATCGTTATAGTTATCGTCCGCCGGTGTGAACACTAATATAGTTATCGTTATAGTTATCGTCCGCTGGTGTGAACACTAATATAGTTATCGTTATAGTTATCGTCCGCTGGTGTGAACGCTAATATAGTTATCGTTATAGTTATCGTCCGCTGGTGTGAACACTAATATAGTTATCGTTATAGTTATCGTCAGCTGAACACTAATATAGTTATCGTTATAGTTATCGTCCGCTGGTGTGAACACTAATATAGTTATCGTTATAGTTATCGTCCGCTGGTGTGAACGCTAATATAGTTATCGTTATAGTTATCGTCCGCTGGTGTGAACACTAATATAGTTATCGTTATAGTTATCGTCCGCTGGTGTGAACGCTAATATAGTTATCGTTATAGTTATCGTCCGCTGGTGTGAACGCTAATATAGTTATCGTTATAGTTATCGTCCGCTGGTGTGAACACTAATATAGTTATCGTTATAGTTATCGTCCGCTGGTGTGAACGCTAATATAGTTATCGTTATAGTTATCGTCCGCTGGTGTGAACACTAATATAGTTATCGTTATAGTTATCGTCCGCTGGTGTGAACGCTAATATAGTTATCGTTATAGTTATCGTCCGCTGGTGTGGACACTAATATAGTTATCGTTATAGTTATCGTCAGCTGAACACTAATATAGTTATCGTTATAGTTATCGTCCGCTGGTGTGAACACTAATATAGTTATCGTTATAGTTATCGTCCGCTGGTGTGAACACTAATATAGTTATCGTTATAGTTGTCGTCCGCTGGTGTGAATGCTAATATAGTTATCGTTATAGTTATCGTCCGCTGGTGTGAACACTAATATAGTTATCGTTATAATTATCGTCAGCTGGTGTGAACACTAATATAGTTTTCGTTATAGTTATCGTCCGCTGGTGTGAACACTAATATAGTTATCGTTATAGTTATCGTCCGCTGGTGTGAACGCTAATATAGTTATTGTTATAGTTATCGTCCGCTGGTGTGAACACTAATATAGTTATCGTTATAATTATCGTCCGCTGGTGTGAACACTAATATAGTTATCGTTATAGTTATCATCCGCTGGTGTGAACACTAATATAGTTATCGTTATAGTTATCGTCCGCTGGTGTGAACGCTAATATAGTTATCGTTATAGTTATCGTCCGCTGGTGTGAACACTAATATAGTTATCGTTATAGTTATCGTCCGCTGGTGTGAACACTAATATCGTTATAGTTATCGTCCGCTGGTGTGAACACTAATATAGTTATCGTTATAGTTATCGTCCGCTGGTGTGAACACTAATATAGTTATCGTTATCGTCAGCTGAACACTAATATAGTTATCGTTATAGTTATCGTCCGCTGGTGTGAACACTAATATAGTTATCGTTATCGTCAGCTGAACACTAATATAGTTATCGTTATAGTTATCGTCCGCCGGTGTGAACACTAATATAGTTATCGTTATAGTTATCGTCCGCTGGTGTGGACACTAATATAGTTATCGTTATAGTTATCGTCCGCTGGTGTGATCGCTAATATAGTTATCGTTATAGTTATCGTCAGCTGAACACTAATATAGTTATTGTTATAGTTATCGTCAGCTGGTGTGAACACTAATATAGTTATCGTTATAGTTATCATTCTTGGTGTGTATGTGCATTAACTAACCCGACCCTGAATACTTGGTGTGTGCTCCAGTGCGAGTGTTTGTGCTCTGACAAGATTCTGTCACGTACTTTCGCCAGCGAGCGTCTCCCTCCCATAATCCTCCTCGCAGAACCCCGACTTTAAGGACAGCGGGTTTATTTATTCATGCCTCTTCTGGTTTACTGGAGCTTCTGATGCCTCGACACAGATTTGCACTTTCCTCTGGCGTGCGTTCATGTGCCGCCCGCAGGAGAGACTCGCGTGTGTTTCCCTGACGGCTGTCAGATTCGCTCACGTCCCGAATCTCCCACCAGTGAGTTCAGGATCCCAGAGTCCTCAAAAGCCCAGCGAAAACACGCCAGAGAGGAAATCTGAGCGGACTAAAAGTGTACGTGTACATGAAACACAACAAGACTTATGAAAGTGTGTGTACGCCAGAACCTGCGCTAAATCCACTTTATAAACCCGTCAGAGGTTTATAAAGTGACGATGCCTCGTCTACTATGCAGATCCTCATCTGCATATCATTTGCATATGCATATTCATCCACGTGATGCCACGTTTAACAGTATGGGACATTAGGAGAATAAGAGATACGGACGTGAAAAATCGTTTAGTAGCCAAAAACACGATTTATAGACTATCATGACAGAATATGCTAATGAAGTATATTTATATAGCCACATTAGCAGCAGCTCATTAACATTTAAAGGCACACACACACACAAAAAGGCGTGTTTTTGCTCACCATCAAAAAGTGACAATTCTAACGTGTTATATAAAAATATCTGTGGGGTATTTAGAGCTGAAACTTTACACACACACACACACACACACACACACACACACTCTGGGGACATCAGAGACTCACTTTAAATCTTGTGAGAAAGGTATTATAGGACCCATTTAATATTTGTCCTTTAAATAAATCAAGAGTCAATATTGGTGGTTGCACACATTGCTAACTTTAACACTGAGTTAATTAATTCTTCTCGTTAATTAAATGCATATTTATGTCTTCACAGCTCCGGAATCTGATCGAATCAAGGACACGAGCGTCTAACAAGGGTCGACCCCTGCCAGCCAATCAGCTCTCGCGCTCAGCTGACAGGCGCAGCTGCTTGACCAATCACAGCAGAGATGTGCCAGAGGTGGGCGGGGCTTGAGTGCTGGAGTGGCAGTGTTCGGTGTCGAACGCTCAGAGAGAGAGAGAGAGAGAGGAGAGACAGCGCTCCGTTCGTCCGATACTCCTGCGCGTCTCTCTCACTGCAGCTCTGCATGCGAGTGTGTGTGTGTGTGTGTGTGTGAGCGTATATGTGTGTGTGTTCATGTATGCCGGCAGCAGCTGCACTGCTCCTTCATCACCTTCATCTTCATCTTGCGTTCGGAGTGAATTCACAGCATTGGCGCACGATCCTGCTCATCTGTTGCCTTGGTGATGGGCTGTCGACTGTCAGGGCCGTGGATGGGTGACGGGATGGGGGTGAGTCCTGTGTGTGTGTGTGTGTGTGTAAATGTTCACGATTGTGTGCTGATGGTGATTAATAGTGACAATGCTGCTGTTTCAAACACACACACACACACACACGTGTGCCGTCTCTCTCTCGTGACTCATGCAGTGATGTGTGTCGGTATGAAGATGCAGCATGATTTTCATCGTATGTGTGTGTGTGTGTGTGTGTGTGTGTGTGGTACGAATCCGGTCAGCTGTGGTGCTGAGTGAGGAAAATGTTCACACCGCTGCGCTTCAGTCGACCTATAGCAGCGACGAACCGAACCAGGTTAAATAGAGCGTACGCTAAAGCGGCTGAACACGCGAGATCCTGACTGAAATTAATTGATTTGTCTGTCGTTTAGGTTCACGGTCAGGATTTGACGCACCTGCAGAAGCGAGAGGCCTTCCGTATCCTGGCCAGCTACGAGCAGCCAATCACACTCCAGATCGAGGGGAGGGGGCGGAGCCTGCAGTATAACCGAACGACGGATTGCAGCACACAAACGGAGCGACCGTGGGATCCTCTCCGTCCGCACTCGTGTTCCCTGCCTCGTCTGCCTCCCTCGGACAGGTGCGACACACCCGTAGCTCACCGGCGCCACCTGCAGGACAAACACAGACATGCAGACGTTCACACACAACGCAATCTCGCGGTGAAATTAGCCTATGTACCATGCTAGTTTATGAGCATTGCGTTTTTAAGAACAAAACAGTTAAATAATTGAAATGACGAGTGTGTCTTGTGAAGTGCTGGGCGGTAGGGTTGGGTATCGAGAATCGAGTATCGATTGGAACCGGGACTAACTTTTCGTTTTTCCCGGAATCGTTCAAAAGTTAAAATTTCGATTTTTAGTTTCGATATTCACAGTCCGCCGAGCGGAAGAAGAAACCGCTGAACAACACCAACGAAGAAGCGTCTACCGGAAGTGTTGGCATAACCGCGAGTCGAACATGAGTAGCTTACGTCGGCGGTCCAAAGTGTGGCTTCACTTTTCTAAAAATAACGAAATCTTGGCAAAATTTGTGACAAAAGGAGTATTTCCTTCAGAAAGGCCGTTGGTTAGCAAGGTTAGCTAAACTTTTTTGACCCTGCCTCTTAAAAGAATCGGAATCAAGAATCGTTCAAAATCAAACGATACGCAACCCTACTGGGCGGTGTACCGGTTTATTCAGAATGCCAGTGTTTATTTTTGTTACGATATTAATTTTTAATATACTGCAATACCGGTGGTGTATGGAGCTTTAACAGCGTTGGGAATGCGGCGCGACACTGTTTGAAAGTGTGCTACTGAGCCTGATGTGAAGATGGAGGGGTTACACTATAACTGATATTAGTGTGGATTTTTCCACAAGGAAATACTCAGCAATGCTGTCGACTAATGAGCTTACACATGGTTTGTCTTAAATCGTAAGACAATAATGGTTTTATGAACTGAACAGAACCAAAAATGGTTCTTCTCCGGCATTGCTGCGAAAACCTTATTATTTAAAGAGTGTAACTAGAAGAATCACAAAGTGCAGTAAACGATAAGACTATTTGTGTTACATACCAGTGTGTTTATGATTACGATAATATATTAAAATAATATAAATATAATATATATAGTGGACTGTTTTTGTAAAGCTAAAATAACTTGAAGCGAACGATGACGATGTTAACGTTAAAAATACTAACGTAAGAAATCAGAAGTCTCGCAAATTCACAGAAAATAGCTTCGTGTTGCAACACTAGTGATTTCAATGGCCATGTTGTGTTTGAAGGACAGGCCTTTTTAAAGCACTCTGTCATGTGACCAAAAGTTGCTAATTTTAATTATGATGCCAGAGAAGCACTGACCAATGAGAATGTCCATCTATCACACGTTCCCATCCGTCACGCTCCGTCAGAGCCTTCTCGAGCATGTAAATGGCCTTAAGGCACAGTCATGCTAGGTTTTGCATCCATGCGCATGTAAACGCGGGAGAATGTGCATGCGAGCATATTTTATCCCTTGCTGCATCCTGAAGTTTCATCATGTGTGGTGAACGCTCACCTCTTGAGTTCATATAGCGAAAAGACGTTTGATAAATTGAGATCCTTTCCAGTCTAGAAGAATAAACATCAAGCATGCAGTGGCTCCGGACTAAAAACATGATTAGCGAGCAATTAGCTCCTGAAATTAAACATTTAGGAGCCAAACTAAATTTCAGTTGCCAAGAGAAGAAAGACTTGCATAGCTCCGTACTTTAGCTTAGACGACGTCAAAGTTGTGTCATTCAGGGACATTTTAGTATTTTGAGTATTGAAATAATTTGGTGCTGGCACGGATTATGTCCCATATAATTATAATTCAAAAAATGGTATGAACATTTCTTACCGTTTGAAGTATTTACATGATATTTTTCCAAACATGCCATCCACTTTTCTGCTTACTTACAAAGAAAGCTTCCCTTCAGCCTCAGTGCTGCTAAACTACAACTAATAACCAGAACTAAAAAAAACTTAAATGTAAAATAAAACATATATCTTTCATTACACATGGTTAAATGAACAGTCAATAACATAATCAAATCAAAAAATAACATCATTAAAAATCAAAATATTAACAAAATATACTCATTGACTAATTTTGTTATGAAGTACAGTCGTATGTTTGCAAAGAATTCATTTTGAACGCTATATCACATGCTTTCAAAATCTGAGGTAAATTATCCGTTATCGCTTGTGGCACAGTGTCCTGTTTTTAACTAAAAATAAATAATGTGTACTCATAACCAGTGTAATTTCTTCATTCTGTCAGCCGCGATCGACGTCGCAGAAATAGGAACCGTTTCTAAATTAGAAACTTCGCGTGTCGCCGTCGCGTCTGGTTAGGACAAAAACTCTGATTCACATGGAAAAGATACCTTTTTTCGCGTGTCGCGGCGTCGCGTCGCGTGTTGTTAGGACACGGTGTAACGGTTCCCGGTTCTTCTTTTCAAACGAAAAATGCGCGCTTTTCTGTGAGGACGTCTGTGAACTCCGCAACGGCTCCGAACGATTCTCTGATTCAGAGACCAAAAGTTACTCGACTTCCAGGTTGTTTCGTGGATTTTTTTTGTGACTCATTCAAAATAACTGGTTCACAAGAGTCATTTCCACATGAATCACGATTCAAAACGAGTTCGAGGCGAGATTGTTTCGTGAATCTTTTTGACTGACGTCTCCAAAAGAACTGGTTCACGAGAGTTGTGAATCACGATTCACAACAAGTTCGGTGTTGTTTCGTGAATCTTTTTGACCAAAAGAACTGGTTTACATGAGTCATTTGCACGCGAATCGGATATAACAGTCTGTACTAAGTTTTCCCGATTTTCTAAATGTATATAATTTTCAAATCATTGTTAAATATTTAAGTCGCAGTTTGGTGGCCTGAGCTTGATACAGAACAGGGAGGAAAACTCTTATTTTGCACAAAACATATTGCATTTACTGCTGTTTAATAGGAAAAACATTACTATTACTATAATTAAACTACCCATTACTGTTAATTATAAATAACCTATTACTGTTAATATTATTATTTATGTAATATTCATAGTTCATATAATCATTATACTCTTTGTAGGTGTCTTTATGCTGCGGTTGGTCTTTATATCAGAATGAGGTCAGATCTTTATAAACACAATAACAGCATCTTGTATGAAGGGGGCGTGTCCTATAGCTGGAGGGAGAGGGCGTGGCTTGTGTTATCATCCTTTAATATTCATACAGATATATTTAAGTGTAATATATGAGTGTTTTGTTGTTGTCTTCACAGGATGTACTACAATCACATGACCCTGCCCGTGAACCGTAGAGAGGGAAGCAGGTACGAGTATCTGCCAAACACGCCCAGAGACCTGGAGCACAGGGAACGCCTGGCCTACAACGTGAGTTATTAACCAAATCACATTATGATGATTATCAGCTGGTAATATTCATAAGGATATTTTGATTTACCCTTTATGTGGAAAAAAACAATATGTGACCATTAGTGTCTGATACGTGCCACATTTTAAAGGTCATGCAAACAATCATTTAGGTTGAATATCAAGTTTTTCTTTCCAAATCCATTCCGCAATGGCTTAAGTGTGTTTTTAAAAACCTGCTTCTTTTGTGTGTGTGTGTGTGTGTGTGTGTGTGTGAGTGTGAGTGTGAGTGTGCTGTTCTCCAAACAAACACGTTTTTCAAAATGGAGCTGCTCTCTTATGCACTGGAATTATTCATGCATTTAGCTACGCTTGGGAATACACACACACACACACACACGAGTGTGATGCGCAGGAGGTAACAGCCCTTAATAAAGAAGCTGACGGAGAGACGGACAGACGTTTACTGTTCAGTGGTGTCAAATAATCACTCTTCCACATCACAGCCTCATTATGCTAATCATCCATCGGGAAGCATCGGGAATGCTGGGATGTTCTTCCGATATGAACCCATCTCTGCACTGCTTTAATGGTTTCAGGAGCAGGAGTTCTCCAGTGGCGTTTCTCAGGGACAGAACTGTCTGATCGGCTGCTGCAAAACCAACTTCGAGGAGCCCAGAAGTTTCCAGAGTCAGGTGAGAGTCACATGACCAGGACTGAAGGAGTAACGGACGAAAACGCTGAATTATTGAGTATTCAATGTGGGGTTGTGAATACTGAATCTAGAACCGCAGCGGCGTGTTGTTGTTGTTCTGGTTCTAGTGTGATTCTCTGCATTCGTCACGGCCCGAGAGGCGAGGAGTCACATGTTATGTAAGTCATGTGTTACCAGGCAACTAGCGATCATAAATATGGTGAAGATCCTGAGCCACCGGAGCGACTCTTGAGCCGTTCAGTCAATGTAGAATTTAAAGGAGTAGTTCACTTAAAATTTCAGTCGAAAAAAGAAATTTAGGTTTTTGAGGAAAACACTCCAGGATTTCTCCATGTAGTGAGTTCAATGGGGTCCAACGGGTCGAAGGTCCAGGTGTAGCTTCAAAGTCTCGACACGATCCAGCCGAGGAGGATCGCGTAATGTGTGTCGTAATCGTCAAACTACATTACATATTTCAGTTTGGGTATGTTCCCGTCAAACTTTTTATGTTATTTTGTTTTTCGTTCACTGAACAGGTTCGGAGCCCTGATTCCCCATAGCGAAAATAATAGCTTTAATCGGCCAATTAAAGCTATTATTTTCACAATCGATACTACTATTACCGATACCGATTATTAGCCGATACATCTGTGCATCTTTCGTAAAATCTCTGTAACTCATCACCTCGAGTTGCTTATTATGGAAGCTTGTTTCCGCCGATAGAATGAAAAATATAAAAGGTAATTGCGACTTTTTATCTCGCAATTCTGACATTATTTCTCAGAATTGCGAGATTAAAAGTCAGAATTGCGAGATATAAAGTCAGAATTGCATGATATAAAGTCGCAATTGCAAGATATAAAGTCAGAATTGCGAGATATAAAGTCAGAATTGCGAGTTATAAAGTCGCAATTGCGTGTTAAGTCAGAATTGCGAGTTATAATGTCAGAATTGTGAGTTATTAAGTCAGAATTGCGAGATATAGTCAGAATTGTGCGATTTATACTAGTTTTTTTCCCCTTAGAATTGGCCTGATAAGTCGCAATTACGAGTTTCTATCTCACAATTCTGAGAAAAGATGTCAGAATTTCGACATATAAACTCGCAATTATGTTTTATAAAGTCAGAATTGCGAGATGTAAACTTGCAATTGTGAGAAAAAAAGTCAGAATTGTGAGATAAAAAGTCGCAATTCTGACTTTATAACTCGCAATTGCGACTTTTTATCATGCAATTCTGACTTTTTATCTCGCAATTGTGAGAAATAAAGTCAGAATTGTGAGATAAAAAGTCACAATTATTCTTTTTTTTTTTTTTATTCAGTGGCGGAAACAAGCTTCCATAGCTTATTGCTCTAATGTCTTAATGTGTGTGTTTGTGCCAGACTGATGAAGATGACTACCTGATGGAGAAGCCCATGGGTTACCTGCCTCTTCACCACGAGCTGGACAGTGGCCTCGGCTGGACTGACGGGAGCTTCCACCAGGGGGAGCTATCGGGGGTGGAGACGGAAGAGGGGGTGGAGGAGTGCCACGCCCGCGGAGGAAGAGGAGGCTCGCCCTCGTCAGAGTCCTTCATCTCGTCAGAACTCAGCGACTCTGGTTTCTACAGCGTCAGCACTGGCGAGTTCTTGCGTTTCCAGCGTCTTCTAGAGAAGCGCATGCGCCATTACAATGCCCGACTACACCACCAGGGGGAGCCGTGTTCCCGCGAACGACGTGACAGCCAGATTAAACACCCGCTGGAAGCCATCCCGGAAACGTTGACGGTACAACCTCAGAATGTCTGCGTGGGGTCGCGAGGATTGTCGCGGGTGTCGTCGGTACAGTATCGCAAGGCGGAGCGACCATCTTTGAACAGGCATAGCTCTAGCAGCGGCTCGCTGTTTAATCCCGCGGTGCACTCCACGTGTAGTACGCCATCCGGCCTGCGGCGGGCGTTGCCACATCCGAGCTCTGTAGGGATGCTAAGGAGGAGCCGGACACTTCACAACCGCCCTACACCCATGGAGTACCGCAGACGCGCTAGTCACCCAGCCTCGCCTAATTATAGCAGCGCTACGCTGCATCCCTGCAGCCACGGAGCCGACCATCCCATAAATCTCCCTGAGGAGCCGGACTTGCCACTGGTTATTCACCCGGCGCTCCCTACGCGGACTGCACACGTTATGCAAGCGATGAGCCAACCGTCCCTGATCTCTCCCGCGGAGGAGCACCGCTACATGCCTCCGAATCTCCATGAGTGCAGAATGCAAGCACCAACCAATCCCGTAATGGAGCAACCACCTAGCCGGCAACGGTTCCACACGCTAAGCCACACGCCCAGTCAGGATGCTAACGATACCTGGCCGAAACCCGCTAACCGCGCGGGCTCGTGTGGAGGAGGTGGACTCTATAGCACCTTGGAGGGACATGTTCCAACCGCAGCCACTAGGAAAATGCCGAGTGGGAACTTGCGTGCAATGCGGAACCAGATGCTACGGGACAGAGCGTCCCGACTAGCGGATGAGCGTAGCGGCATGAGCACGGATGAGGAGAGTCATAGCGAGGTGCGCATGGGTCGCTACTGGAGCCGGACCGAGCGACGCGAACATATGCTACAAAAACAGCAACAGCAGCAGGCTAGAGGGGGTGTGGCTACGACTGGATTGATGCACGGGGTCGTGGGAGGAGCCAACGTAGATAGTTATAATACAGTTCTCGAGATGAGCCAGAGGAAACTAAGTCGCCTGCGGAACCGGAAGCTACTTGACGACTGGACCACCGTAGAGGAACTCCTGACGCACGGATCGCGCCTGAGCGAAGACTCCCGGCAGCTGCCCACGTCGTTGCTAACAGTCACAACTGTATAGCGACACCTGCCGAGTGTGTGTGTTCAGATGTGCGTGTGTGTATTTGTGTGTGTTGGACCGCCCGCACTACACAAAACTACCTCCTGAAATTGAGGTTTACTGTAGATATACAGATGTTTCCAAAAGACACCGTAGTAAATTAATTTTTAAATGTTATATTTGGAGTATCTCGTTTTGCATTGTGTTGTAAAAAAATATGTTTTGTTAATATGGAGCGAAATCACTGCAGTTTTGATTCGACAAGCATGAAGCAATACAACAACGCCAGACAAAAGCGAATTTCATTTTGGTGCCAAGAAAAGTTTACGCTACGGATCAATTTAAGGTGGTGCTAACCATGAGATTTCATTTAATTTCAGATTATTCGCAACTATTGCCTATAAACGACATCCGGATTACGTCACTTTTGCACAAAATTGAAAATTCCCTCTCAGACCGTCTTCCGCTAGCCGAGTGAATTTGTGGCGTTAGCACAGCTCCACCCTTCAATCGCGAATCTGATTCTCTGGGAATAACATCGGATAATCTAAAGGCAGGTCGTGAGTCAGACGATTGGGTGTTCAGGGTCATGCTGGAGATCAGGCAGCGGAAAACATGAGTGTGTGTGCGGGTTCTTGCACTATAACTGTAGTTCTGTAGAGTATTTTTAAAAGCTATTTTTCTTGTGCTCTTCACAATTGATGTCACTAAAAGGAACAAAGAACTTTTATAAAGACTCAAACGAGAATTATAAGTGGTGTCAACAGCAGTACAACAATTTGACGCGAAACTAAACTGTTCGTTTGTTCTTGTTCGGTGCAGAATTATATCTTCACTTCACCACCACACCTTTACACAAACCAGGGGATTTCATTTTTACAATCGGTATCGTGAAACACGAGCAGAATGAACTTAGCACAAATTGTGGTTAATATACAGAAATGTAACAATTGACGTGATTTTCTGTACGATTCAAGATTGTTCACACCAAAGACGTTAACTAACGATAAAGAATTCTAATTTAAAATAATACATGCCCACAGAGGAATTGAATCACTGTAGTTGAACCACTTTTCCAGCTAATGGACGATAAAAACATTAACCTGCCAATCAGAATCTACGTGCTTTAAAGAGCTGAACATTTAAAACGCACACTTATAATAAACAGAACGTTGGTGTGGCAGTGATATCGTTATAGTTATAATTATCGTGTTTGGTGTGAACGGGCCTTTACACATTTTCATCCTGCTCCGTTTCATGAGTGGGACCTAATTAGTTTCCAAAGTAGAGGATGAAGTATTTTCAGAGTCACCTGTCATCGTGGGATGTTTGCTGATCTGTATTTTGAGCAGAAAATCAGGATCTTTTCCACCTGCACTATTTTTGGTGCACGAGCACTGGAGTGTTTACAATTTTTTCCTCACAACTGTGACTCTCTGCGACGCATCTCGTTCTCCCGCCCTTTCTGAGGTGAATCACGTGACTTCCTTTTCACCGTGAGTCAAACGCTGTGAATAATGGATTTGAACGGATGAGACTTACGCTATTAACGGAACTCTGCCTCTCTCTCTCATTGGATTATGCTCGTTTCCACTTTTAGAAACCATTTTATTGGAATATGATGTACATGTGGTTGTAATAAAGATGAGATTTTAATTAGCTAATTCAAGTGTTTTGGTCCTCCTTATTGAAGTTGGCGTTCATAAGTGAAATTCATTCTCTGAGTAAATTGCGATCAGTGGACCACACGTTAACCACACGAACTTTTTGATATTTTCAGGCAACTTGACCATTTTCAAAGTTTTTTGCCCCAATATTATTTGACAAACATTATCCTAATTAATATTTATTCCAATTTAGATACATTAACCAAATATATTTTTGGCGTTTCAATGGGAAACTGTACCGTGATTACCACAGAACAGAAGATTTTTCACTTAAGTTGAGTGTTTCTTGGATCTCCACTGACACAGCTCAGATTTTTAATTTGACCACTTCAAAATAAATGTTTAAGAATAAAGCACAAAATGGAATCCAACAGAAGAAAAGCACAAAATGGAACCGAATAACAGAAAAATGTCTTTCTTGCTCCCTCTCTTTCATGCACGCACCACTGACGCCACCTGCTGGATGGACGCGGGTAATGCAGAGACACAAAATGGCGGCGGTTGATTCACCTCATGATCTGCAGAAATGCGAAGGTTGATTTATGTTCTTGATTCCTCTAAAACATTTATATCAAAACAATTACATTTAATTTTTTAAAATATTAAATATTAATAAACTAAAATATAAAAAATATTAACTCAAAAAAAAAATTATGAATAAAATAAAATAACACAATTAAACGTAAAATGTATTTTGCGAATGTTAAAACAAACTAGACGAAACAAAATCACATTTGAGATATTTACAAAAATACAAATTTTATATAAAAAAATGGTAAATGTCTAAATAACCTTGATTAAACAATGTGAACAGACTAAAACGTTAAACTAAAACGAACAAAACATCTGAAATTAAATTTAACTGAATTTAAAATTTTGTGAACGTTAAAATAAACTGGATTTAACAACAAATCTCAAAACTAAAATCCAAACAAAAGCATTTGCGAAATGCGAACAAAGTTGATTTATGCTCTTGATTCCATTGAAAATATTTGTATCAAAACACATTATAGACAGAAACCACAGTCTCAAAAAACAAACTGGTTTAATATGTATATAAAAAAACACGACCAGTCCAATGATCTCACAGAAAAAAACAAAAACAAAACAAACATATCTGACTGAGTATATGACCCAACTAGTGCTTAAACACAGAGACAGATCGATCTACTCTAAATAAAAAATACATGCTTCCCTCTTCTTCACTCTCTAAGCAAGGAAACGAAGCAGACGGGCTTCAGACTGTAACGTCCTTCTGTAATAATGCAACTCAACTCCAGTCCGTAGAGTTCATATAAAAGAGCCTCATTCATCCACACCGACAGGGGGCGCTGGTGTCCAATCAGTCCAATCCCTGCACCTCATGTGGCTTGTACACCGACGAAACAAGATTTCCTGAAAGAACAGCATTCGTTTGGTCAAATTTAATATCTAAACATGTCAAATTAATATTTTTTTATAAATAAAAAAAAACCCCGCATTGTTAAAATCCTTCAGGTCAACATAAAGGCCCAAAGAGCGAAGCGACAAAGCAATGCAAAACTAAAGTATTGATCCATTTATGAGGGAAATTTGCATATATCGCAAGCGAATCGTTTATGTGCTACAAGATACAAACAATCTTAACATTAAAAAGTGCTTAGTTAAAATAAAGCTGAAATAAAATATATACTTTAAAGGAAAAATTTAGTTACTAAGCGAAAATTGTTTAAGGTTGAAATTAAAGCTAAATAGAACAACGTATTAATATAAATGACAATAGAAAAAAAAACGAATAAAAATAAAAGCTATTAATAAAGACTATAATAGTATATTACTAATGTTTAATTTCATAGCTGAATTGATAATCCAATCAACAAACATGACTCCATTGAACTGATTCTTTCCAAACGACTCGTGAATCATGCTGCAAGGATTGTATTTGAACATACGATTCGCTCGTCTCTTAAAGATTCACTTTTAAATCTGAATCATTCACAGTTAAAGATTCACATTCAAAGCAAATTTTCATAGTGACAAAAACAATGTTACAAACAACAGAATAAATAAAATATTGTTTCATGGGAATTAATTATGGAAATCATTCGTTCTGTCGCTGTGAAGATTCACTCTAAAGAGATTAAACAATATGAACAAACAAAAGCGATAATTAATACAAAAATAAACAGAATTAATAATACGCACAAATAAAAACAAACTTTTAAAACTGTTAATATTAAAAATAGTGTAAAATTGTAGGATGAAGTTAAAAATGTAGTAAGCGAAAAGCATTGAAACTACACTAATATTATTAAAAATGAGGTAAAATCTCGTAAAGACACATTTTTACAGCTAAAAGTGTCACAAATTTCCGTAGTAATATAAATATCAGTCTGGTTTTTGTTTAGCATCTAGTTTGGACGAGTTTTAGTACATCACAGTGTTGCATCATGGGAATGACCGGGTCTGTCGCAGAGGAAGTAGACCCCAAATATTGGATCGCACACACATGCGTTATTGTGTAAACAGCACAGGGGTCAGAGCAGGAAGGACAGGAAGGCAAGCAGGAAGTAGATGCGGCCAATCACAGCTGAGCTCAAGCCGCGGGTTAAAGGTCGCAGCGGGGGTCTTACCTGGCGTCCCCAGCCCCTCTGCTCTGTCCCGGCAGACTTTGGGTCTGAACGGAGAGTCTTTGTCTTTACCTTTAGATCCCTTGGGTCGGCCCGCCGCCTTCTTCTTCGACTTACTGTCGCCCTTCACGCCCAGTAAGGGATGAACCTCTGAGAGAAACACAAAGGTCAGAGGTCAGAGGCGTGGCCTTTATTTTAAGTTAAATATTAAATTTAAATTAAATTTAATATAAATTTAAATATTATACAATTTTACTGTCATGAGTGAATATTGTGGAAAAATCCACACTAGTATTAATACAGGCGTGCAGTGCTTGTAAAGATGTCCAGCAGGAGGCGCTGCAGGAGCAGGCAGAAACAGCGGTTTCCCTGGTAACGGCTGTACACAAAGCGGTTTCCCCGGTAATGGCTGTACACAAACCAGCGCTCATAAACACTGCTTTATCGGGAAAGGATGAACGAAAATAACATAGAAACTAGAGCCAGACCGATATTGTTATAATGCCTGATAAATGAATATTTCAAAAATAAAATAAAAAGGAAGAAAAGCATGTCATGAGTGTTGGAGTTGTATAGTTTGTCCACCAGAGGGCGCTCTACACCGTAAAAAACTCACAAATATCTACAAATAACTAATGTTAGGGAAATCTGTTAATGTTTTGTTCTGTGTTTCTGAAAGAATAAATAAAATATCGGCCGATATTAGGCATTTTCCAAACTTTCGGTATCGGCAGTTATAATGGCCGATAAATTAATATTTCAAAACTAAAATAAAAACAGACGAAACACGCTTCAAGCATGTCATGAGTGTTGGAGTTGTATAGTTTGTCCACCAGAGGGCGCTCTACACCGTGAAAAAACTCGTAAATATCTACAAATAACTGATGTTAGGGAAATCTGTTAATGTTTTGTTCCGCGTTTCTGAAAAAATAAATAAAATAAAATATCGGCCGATATATCGGCTTTTAAAACCAACAAATATTAGTATCGGTATCGGCCTTCAAAATCCTTTATCGGAGAGACTTTTCTAAAGAGAGTCAGTTCCCTTCATTGATATAAAAACACCTGCGCCACATTTCGACTGTGAAAAGTGCAACGCTCATGATTATTTGCCGATCAAAGCCAACCACGTAACCTTCGTAAGTAGAAGCCACATACTACGCTATATTCAAATTTCATTTCATAACCAAAATTAAGGCTAGAGTTCGGTCTGAGGCGGCGTAGCGTTGACGCTAGCGCTCACCGTCGCTCGGGACGCCCTGCAGCTCGATGGTGGTGGTGCGGATCTTCTTCTTGGGCGGCGCTCCGTCCGCCGACGGCTGCCGCTGTTTCTTGTCCGCGGGGCCGCTGTGCGCGGAGCCGTCGTCGGGCGTAGCGGTCTGACCCGCGGCTTCAGGGGGAGGGCCGAACGGGTTCTCCTCGGGGTCCTCCACCTCCGGAGCGATGGGCAGATACAGCAGCGCTTTATAGTCCTCCAGCTCCTCGTCACTGCAAACACACGCGCCGTTAAACACCGCTAAGCGCTAACCGCTAACTCATGACGCAGACGGAATAGACTGCTGTGGTCAAAGACTGTATTACATTAAAAAATAGCACAAAGTTTAGCAAATTACATTTCAAAGATATTTTGTCAACTTAATTGAATATGAATAAACAAACGCTTGTAACTATGATATTAAAAATATCGTGAAGTTTAGCGAATTGCATTTCAAATGTATTTTGTGTTTCCGACCTGCTGCAGAACGCCTGGATGGGGTCGACCGACGTGACGTCCACCTCCTCGTCCTCTGCGGCGTCGGCTCCTGACACACACACACACACACACACGGTTAGTGTTGGCACCAATGCTACCGTTTTCCAAATGTCAATCATTAGTTAACAAACTACTGTTTATTACTTCAATGACTTAAATTATTACATTGCTTAAATTAATACATTTTTAGCTAACTCTGATCTTGTATATACACTTCTGAAATACATAACTCGTATTTAACTTGTAATGTGGACTCATGTATTTTCTGTAAAGCTGCTTTGAAATGATGTGTATTGTGAAAAGCACTATATAAATGAATGAATTGAATCGAATCTTCATCAGTGTGTGTGTGTGTGTGTGTGTGTGTGTGTGTGTGTGTACCTGTCTGTTCCGGTTCACTCTTGTCCTCGTCCTCGATGTCAAACTCAGACTCTCTCTCCTCATACTCCACGTTCTCGTCCAGCTCTTTAAAGTCCGGTGCAAACGCGCTCCAGTTCTCCTGCTCAAACACACACACCGTCAGCTTCCCCGTCGACGTGGGCTGCACCCTAACAAGTGAGCGAGTTTAGATCGCTTGTGTACTAGAGGTCAGCTGACACATCACCTGAGCATTTTTTAATTATCGGCAGTAGCCAATATATTTTTTTCGGACCGATAAATGTTAGTAGCAGGACTTTTATTTTGAAGCATGGGAGCTCTTTCTGGCACTATCTAAATAAAAGTCCCAAAAGAAAAAGCACGGATGCTGTCAAAATAAAACTAAAATAAGTATATTTGATGTCAAAATAAAAGTTCAGGCACTGACAAAATAGAAGTCCAATAAAAGTATTGGCGCTGTCAAACCAAGAGTAAATTAAAAGTACGGGTGATATCAAAATTAAAGTTAGGGCACTGCCAAAATATCGGTCAAACGGAGACACTCACCGGCTGATATATCGGCCTTGGCAATAATCAATTGACAACTTGCAAAATTTTCCTAATTATATACAGTATTTAAAATGCACTTTGCAAACATTAAAATAAACAGGATTAATCAATATGAAAAAAAGTGATTTTTTTTTTTCAAAATTAAAGAAAAAAAACATTTCAAACGGTTTGATAATACTAAAAATAATGCAGATGTCAAAATAAACTGGATTAATCAATATGAATAAATAGAAATGCCAAAAAAAAAATAAAAATCTGGTAATATGAAAAATAGTGTAAAATTAAGCTATTACATACACATTTTATTCAGCGAATGTCAAAATAAACTGACGTCAACATCAAAACCAAAAAAAATAAAAAATAATGCAGAATTTAATTCTAAATTCTATTTAATTTAGAAGTTTTATCATGTTGAGCCAGAAGTGAAAGCGAAGAGTATGATTGCTCACCACTTGGTTCTGAGCCCATATGGACACCACACCGCTGGAGATGGAGGCGATGATGGGCCGCACGGGATGCCACTGTAAACACACACACACACACAGTGTTCAGTGTGGTCTCACACACACATGCATGACCTCTGACCCCGCTGTCTCACCGCCACGTCCAGCAGCAGTTCTCCGCGCGTGCCGTGCAGGATCTTCACCAGGTTCCCGATGCTCTTCTCCCAGATGTAGAGCGCGTGCTGACGGGCCGACCCCGCCACGATGTACTCGCCGTCGCCAGAGAAGCAGCAGCGCTTCCACGGGGTCCTGCGGGCAGAGACACGTCACACACACACACACACACACTAACCCGACCCCTGAACCTACTCATCACACACACACACACACACCTGTTGACGAGGTCCTGCAGCTTCTGCATGGGCTCTGGTTCTCCGTCTCTGCCGCAGGTCAGGATCTCTCGGCCGTCGTAAACGCGGATGATGCGGTCCGCCGTGTTGATGAGGAAACAGCTGCTGACATCAGGAGCACTCATCACTCAAAACACACCAATTAAACACACTGCTGTTACGTGCTAAAAGTCCGTGAGATGTCAAAATAAAAGTCTATGCGCTCTTGAAATCAAAAGTCTGTGCGCTGTCAAAATAAGTCCAAAAACTGTCACAATAAAAGTCATAAGCTGTCAAAATAAAAGTCTGTGCGTTCTTCAAATCAAATGTCTGTGCACTGTCAAAATAAGTCCATAAGTTGTCAAAATAAAAGTCGTAAGCTGTCAAAATAAAACTCCATAAACTGTCAAAATAAAAGTCTGTGCGCTGTCAAAAGACGTCCATAAGTTGTCAAGATAAAAGTCGTAAGCTGTCAAAAGACGTCCATAAGTTTTTAAAATAAGTCCATAAACTGTCAAAATAAAAGTCTGTGTGCTCTTGAAATCAAAAGTCTGTGCGCTGTCAAAATAAGTCCATAAACTGTCAAAAGTCCGTAAGCTGTCCATCAGCTGTAAAAATAAATGTCTGTGCGCAGTCAAAATTAAAAGTGTGAAAGCTGTCAAATTAAAAGTCTGTGTGCTTTAAAAAATATAAGTCAGTAAGCTGTCAAAACAAAAGTCCAGACGCTGATGACACTGTATTATTATGCACTACTTCTGGTTTGGTGATCTGTGAGTGTGTGACCTCTGACCTGCCCTTGCGCGCGAACTCGATGGATTTGATGGCGGTGGTGTTGCTGGTTCCCGTCGTCACTCGGAACGAGGCCACCAGGTCCTGTGTGTCGGTGTTGAGCACCAGAATCTGCGACAGGACAAACACCTGAAGCTCTGACTCATCAACACACACATAAACAGAGTGACCTCTGACCTTTCCCTTGGCGTTCCCAGTATAGATGTATTCCCCGCGCCGGTCGAAGGCCGCCACCACGTTCAGGTCCGAGTCGTCGTCGACGGGCAAAACCACGTGTTTGGAGTCGGACAGCGTGAGCAGGACCGGCGCTGACTTCATCGGACACACCAGCACTTTATCCCTGAAACACACACACACACACACCAAACACTGTGAAAAATAATAACACACACAATTATGCCAAAATGTCGTTTATCGAGTATCTTCATAACATAAGAGCAGTCTTATGATGGACTTGAAGAGTTGAGAGAGAACGAGTGTAAGTCAGCAGCGGCTGCTCTTAAAGGGCCAGCAGCCAATAAAGCGTTCAGTCAGTGAAGTGAATCAAAGAACAGAGGGAAGAACTTGTGTAGCTTTAATCAGGATTAGTCTAATTTAATTTATGCAGCGCAGAGGGCGGGGCTTATGAACAGGACAGGGACTCACGCACAGGAAGTGATGTCACTCACATGTCTCTGGGGTGGTACTGCAGCTTGAGGATGGGCGATGGGAAGCGGAAGCGCTGGTCACAGTCTCCCGTCAGGACGTCCCACTGGGACACGATGTTATCAGTGGAGGCGCTGACCAGCTTATGACCATCTCTGCTCCAGCTGAAGCACAACACACACTGATCAACCACTGAGAGAGAGAGAGAGAGTGTGTGTGTGTCTGAGTGAGCAGACGGGGTGTGTGTGTGTACCTGAGTGAGCAGACGGGGTGTATGTGTGCGCTGATGATTTTGGCGATTCCTCGCGTCAGAAAGTCCCAGATGACGATGCGTCCGTCGTTGCAGCCGACGGCGAGGAGAGTTCCCCAGCGGTTAAAGGTGCAGGTCAGAGCCATGCTGATGCAGTCCAGGGTGCCATCGGCCTCCTGCACACACACACACACACACACACACACACACACACACACGATATAGATCAGTCTTAATCTAACTAAACAATACACTATATCTACATAGAGGTTTATAAGATGTATCACAGTGTAAGTATATAACATATATATTGTTGCTGTACCTCTGGATAATTCTGCCCGAACGACTCTGTAATGTAGAAAACAACGGTAATTATTTTACATCAACATTCCCATCAAATTTACATAATCGGTATAACTACAATAATACAGCACTGTTTATCAATCTGACAGTTCATTTAAGAACATATAATAACACACATAGATTAACGAGTCCCGAAAGAACAAGTTTCATATAAATATTAGTTACAATAATAATCGATAAGTTGCTAATTAGTTTCCATTGAATGTTTATAAACATTAAAAGACGGCTAGCAGGAGTTAGCGCTGAGCTAGCACACGCAGACACAGCAGAACTCACCGAGCAGCTCCAGATTCATCTCTGCTGCGACACGAACACACGCTCAGAGAGCAGCGAGCGGGGAAATTAAAATATGAACGAAAAATCTGCAGAAACTGACAATATTACAGCATTCCCGACGAGCGACTGCAGCGCGACTGGCGCGGAGCTGCGAGGAAGGACCCCAAAACAAAGTGCCCCGCGGAGCGCCTGAACAAAAACACCACCTGAATACCAACAGCGCTACGCTTTCCAGAAAATATCTTTCACTAATCATTCTTTGTAAAAAATACTTTTCGCGTTGCTCTTATTTAATAGACTGATGAGCTACTTTGTCATTAAAGCTAAACTGCAATAAAAAGACTTGATTTACAGTGTTGCAGCAGCAGCAAAATATTACAGTATACAAGTAATTTCATGAGATTAAATACACAGCATGGAAAAATACAAAACACCAACGTCGACCTGACAATGAAAACACCTTATTGTTTGCACTTTATTTGTCACAAAACCTCATTCAGTTACTCATTTAAACTACGACAGTGTTTCTCCTCAAACTTTTTTTTTTCAGAAGTTTAAAAAATAATAACTTAGGGCCCGTTCACATATCGCGTCTTTTGCGCGCTCATGTTCATTATTTTAAATGGAGGCGCGCGGTATGCGCGCTCATAATGAAAGCGACGCGGTCGCGGTGCGACGCGCTCGTTTTTTCCAGGCGCGTCCGCGCCGCATCGAGATAAAAACATCTCAACTTTTCAGAATGCCGCAAGCGCACCGTAGGTCACGTAGGTATGTACAGAGAGTGCGGCTGATGGTTGCTTAGCAACGACAGACGCCACCGGAGCGCAACCGCCCTAGCGCTTCTTTGAAAAAGGGATAAAAACTCACACGCCTAGCGTTATCTACGCGTTTTTAGACGCGATATGTGAATCGGGCCTTATAAGGTAATCTGTAACAACATTAAACATATGACGAATTATTATTTTATTTGATGTACAATAAGATGGCTATGATAAAAAGCTTTTTTTTTTTTTACAAGTTTATTACAAACCCTAGTGGAGACAACATCAAAAAATAGGCAAGGCATCAACAATATGTAGATTGACAATGAAAATAAAATAAAATAAAAATTAATACATAAAATAAGGCATAGTTTTCAAAAAAAAATAATGTGTTACAGGATCAAAAACTTTTCAGCAACATAACATATATCTTCTACAGGCTGTTTAGATTTTTTTACAAGGTTCAAGGAGGATAAAAACATAAACAATTCATTTTTAAAACAGTTTACATTTGGCAATTGTTTTTTCCATTTATTTTTGTGAATGTGGTATTTACCCATAATGATGATAAGGTTAATCAAAATTGAAATGTCCCTCGTTATTTTAGAATTATAAATTAGAATATCTTCGATTGTAAATTGTTCAAGTTCACTAATTTTATGATAAAAATCTAAGAGTCTCGAATTTTCCGTTAGAAGGCAACAGTTTCCTACTGTTCAACAGTATTTTCCAGTGGTGTCCTGAAACGGCGCGTTCAGATCCAAAATGGCGGCCCGCGGAGTTGCGCCCGTGATTATCCGGGATTCTGGGGACGCGACCAATCAGAGAACAGATCACGGAAGAAGGCGGGGTGAGGGACCCTCGGAAATTCGGTTGTTACACCATCGTTAGTGGACAAAAATATCAACTGGACGGCCGGACTGCATTCTAAAATCATTCAAAACCGTATTTAATGTTCAAAATCATGCGATGTTACTCGCAAAGCTCTGTACATCCACGCCGTATAAACGTGAGAGAGATTCTTTGACGTCACTTTAATGCGGACCAATGAGCGGGCTTCATATGTGGGCCACGAGCAGCGTGACCTATCGGGATAGCGCACAGGTAGCATAGATGTAAAACTATAGATCGAAACTTCGTTTTAAACGCTCAGTACTATACAATTAACATCGAACAGGCTTTTGGTCGGTATTTACACGGAAACATAAATATAGAGAGATTCCTAGTTGCTCATCAATCTTTACAACGCTTAGAAGCTTAAAAATTAAGCTGTGGGGTAAATCTAGTTTGTGAGTGTCTGTGCTCGCTTGGGTTGGCGCATGCGCAGTTTGCCGAAACGTTATGAAACTGTTCTGTCCCAGTTCTGTATGTCTGGAGTTTAGCAATCTGAGATATTCTGCGGATATATTTAATAAAACTATCATGAAAATATCACTGGGACTCAGATAAAGTTACTCCACTGCATTGGTGCCGCCTCAGGTAAGTCTGCTCTCACAGTCTGAATTTATCCAATATAAACGACATAAGGTTACATAAAAACCGAATGCATGACCCATTTGTTAAAAACACAAACACACACGACACGTCTGTACGTAAACCTAAACCTTTTGTTTATTTATAATGTTTTTGTGATATTTGATGATGTAAGTGTCCCAATTGACTGACTTTAAAAAAATAATTTTTTTCCAATTATTAGACATTTCAAAATTATATGATAAAGTGTGGTGATAAATGTATGCAAAGCCTTTTATCCTTTATATTTTTAGTTTAATATTGTTGTGTAAAAAGTAATTAAAGGTGAAATATTATTTAAAAAAAATATTGATAAAATAATAAATCAAAAGCATAATAATATATAAATAGTAGAAATATTAATATTATATGATTGTTAGTATTAGTACCTTATTATTAGTAGTAATAATTAAATTAAAACAGCTTGAATTATTTATTAATGTTATTATTAATACAATAAAACAGCCTTCTACAAGTATTATTATCATCAATTATTACCATCATCAACACATTCTATTATTGACACTTAGACTTTTTTAATTTAACGTGTGAATAATAATAATAATAATAATTATTATAGTTTTGAATTAAATTTTAATTAAATAGTAATAAATTAATAATACATCTAAAGTGTAATAATTTATAAACCAATATAATAAACAAATTAGCAAACATGTATCATGATATACAGTTAAATATAAATATTATCATTATTATCAGTAGTAAAAAATACATTATAACAGCATTCAAGTGTGTATTATAGTTATTATTAATAAGTATTAATGTCAATAGTTATCATTAACACATTAAAAATAACAATTGCAGATTTTTAAATAGCACTAAAACTTGATTTGATTAAACATGTAATTAAATATAAAACAATAAATAAACTTAACATACACTCATATCACAGTTAATTAAACGAGCAGTGACGTTTAGTATAATATTTCTGTAGATTTATTATATAATATTATATCATGTTTGTTTATTTACATTTAACTAATTATAATAATTTTAAATAATACATACAATTAAAAAAGCTTAAGGTGTTATTAATTGAATGTGTTAATGAGAATAATAAATAACAGTCTTCATACAATAATTACAGTCTTCTTATTATGAACTATAATAATAATAATAAACAGCCTTCTAGTATTATTAATGTAATGTGTTACTGATTGTAATTATATTTAAGATCTGTATAAGTGTGTGTGTATGATGATGTTTCAGGGGAGATCCGATCATGTCCTCCGTCAACTCGGTCCACTGGTTCCGCAAGGGCCTCCGTCTCCATGACAACCCGGCCCTGCTGGAGGCCCTGCGCGGCGCCCAATCACTGCGCTGCGTATACTTCCTGGACCCCTGGTTCGCCGGGGCCTCCAACCTGGGCGTCAACAGGTGGAGGTGAGACACACACACACACACACAGTTTTTATGAACTTGCATTAAGATTATCAGACTGTCATTAGAGGGATAATGGTGCTGCGCAGCGCCCTCTGGTGGCTGGCCTCTGTGTGTTGTCATGGTTTCTGTACCGGTTTCCACAGCAACGGCCTACTTTCCTCACATTAACGCGCTGTCATTTTTGTTGTTACTCATGTCCTGTGGTGTGTGTGTGTGTGCGTTGTTCCAGGTTTCTGCTGCAGTGTTTGGAGGATCTGGACTCTAGTCTTCGTAAACTCAACTCTCGCCTGTTCGTGATCCGCGGTCAGCCGGCCAACATCTTCCCGCGGCTCTTCAAGGTACGGCTCACTCCACCGCCATCAGCTCAGGCTACCGATGCTAACCTTTTGATAAAAGCAGAATTTCTTATAGTTTGTGTGACCCTCATCCTTCCCTCTGGCCATTTTGACCCGTATAAAAATGTTTGCTTCATTAGAGGAAGGCCCATGACCCTGTGAGTTTTGTTGCACTTAAACCACGAATACACAAAAAAAATAATCTGAATGGATTTTCAGGAGTTAACGTTCATGGTTGAACGTTAAAAAAACGTTAACTTTAAGAGCCTCAAAAGTGCCAGAAAAATAATAACAAATATAGCCGCGAGCAGCGATGACGGGCCCAAGACGGTGCGCCGCAACCCTGAAAACATTTGATTATTTTTAGTTATTTTAAAAACGAATGTGAGGAATGTGCTTAAATTGCTATTTATCGATTAAATTGAAAGGTAAATAAAAGAAAAATAATAAAAATCTCAAATATGAAAAAATATTTTAAAAAAGTTTTCAGGACAAAAAAGGCTACAGGTCATTTTTTAGGGCGATGGAAGGATGAGGGGTAAACATCTATTAAGAACCCATGTGACACGTGTGTGTGTGTGTGTGTGTGTGTGTGTGCCAGGAGTGGAAGGTGTCACGGCTGACGTTCGAGTGCGACTCGGAGCCGTTCGGGAAGGAACGAGACGCTGCTATAAAGAAGCTGGCGTCTGAGGCGGGGGTGGAGGTCATCGTGAAGATCTCACACACACTCTACGACCTCGACCGGTGAGAACCTTAAAGCGAAATTAGCCCATGATTTACTCTCCCTCGACCCATCCTAGGTGTGTATGACACTCTTCTCTCAGACGAACACAATCAGAGATATATTAAACATGTCCTGGCTCTTCCAAGCTTTATAATGGCAGTGAAAGTGTGTGTGTCCGTCTGAAAGAAGAAATCAGCGGCTAATTTCCATTTTTGGGAGCACTGTCCCTTTAAGTTCACCGCCTCATCGAATTCGAATCATTCATGGAATCGACTCACCACTGAATCTGTTGTCTGATTGGCTGTCAGGATCATCGAGCTGAACGGCGGTCAGCCTCCGCTAACGTTCAAGCGCTTCCAGTCGCTAGCGAGCAGCCTCGAGCCGCCAGAACCCCCGCTGGACCCGCCCACACTGGGGCTGATGGGAAACTGTGTGACGCCCGTCGGCAACGACCACACGGAGAAATACGGCGTCCCCCTGCTGGAGGAGCTGGGTAATACACACACACTCACGCACTCACTCATATCCAGTGTGGTCAGAGCAGTGCATGATGGGAGTGTTTGTGTTAGGGTTCGACACTGAGGGTTTGGCTCCTGCCGTGTGGCCCGGGGGAGAGTCAGAGGCTCTGAGACGCATGGACCGACACCTGGGACCCGATTCCACCGCGGTACGACATCACACACACACACACTAATCTGACCCCTAAACCGACCTCTCTCAGAGACCTCTCTCTCTCTCTCACAGGCGTGGCAGGAGAACTTCGAGCGCCCGAAGCAGAACTCGAGTCCTCTGCTGGCGAGTCCGCTGGGCTTGAGTCCGTACCTGCGCTTCGGCTGCCTGTCCTGCCGCCTGTTCCACCGCAAGCTCACTCAGCTCTACAAGAAGGTGCACACACACACTCTCTCCCTCACTACAGCTAGAGAAGTGACATCATAAGCTCACGATGGACTCTGTGTTTACAGGTAAAGAAGAACGCCAACCCCCCCATCTCTCTGTACGACAAGCTCTTGTGGAGGGAGTTCTTCTACACGGCCGCCACCAATAACCCGCGCTTCGACCGCATGGAGGGAAACCCCATCTGCATCCGCATCCCGTGGGACCGCAACGCCGAGGCGCTGGCCAAGTGGGCGGAGGCCCGCACCGGCTTCCCCTGGGTGGACGCCATCATGACCCAGCTGCGGCAGGAGGGCTGGATCCATCACCTGGCTCGCCACGCCGTCGCCTGCTTCCTGACCCGTGGAGACCTGTGGATCAGCTGGGAGGAGGGCATGAAGGTGCGCTGAGGGGCATTCTGGGTATCTCCAGGGTCATCAGTATTTCATCTCGAAATCATAATCGAATCGAACCCTAACTAGTCTAGTGATGTGTGTCGTGTCAGGTGTTCGAGGAGCTCCTGCTGGACGCGGACTGGAGTGTGAACGCGGGGAGCTGGCTCTGCCACTCCTGCAGCTCCTTCTTCCAGCAGTTCTTCCACTGCTACTGTCCCGTGGGATTCGGCCGGAGGATCGACCCCAACGGAGACTTCATCCGGTGGGAACACACGCCGCTGCACACACTGCACAAAACGCCTTTCGTTTCCAGACAGTCAAAATATCTTGGATCAAGAAGCATTCACTTGATGTGTAAAATGGCATAAGATTGGGGGGGGGGGGAACAGATTCACACTCAGACGAGCTGATTCAGTTCAGATTCACACAAAAAAGAACCAAGTCGGCTCAGATTCAATCTCAAAAGACCTGATTCAGATCAGATTCACACTAAAAAGAACTGATTCAAATCATGTTCACACTCAAAGGAGTTGATTCAGTTCAGATTCACACTCAAAGGAGCTGATTCAGTTCAGATTCACACTCAAAGGAGCTGATCCAGTTCAGATTCACACTCAAAGGAGCCGATTCAGATCAGATTCACACTTCAAAAGAACTGAGTCAAATCATATTTACACTCAAAAGAACTGAGTCAGTTCAGATTCACACTAAAAAGAACTGAATCACATCAGATTCACACTCAAAAAAGCTGATTCAGATCATATTCTCACTCAAAGGAGCTGATTCAGATCAGATTCACACTAAAAAGAACTGAGTCACACTAAAAAGAACGGTCTAATCAGATTCACACTCAAAGGAGCTGATTCAGTTCAGATTCACACTCAAAGGAGCTGATTCAGATCTTATTCACACTAAAAAGAACTGAGTCAGATCAGATTCACACACAAAGGAGCTGATTCAGTTCAGATTCATGCTTCAAAAGAACTGAGTCAGTTCAGATTCACACTTCAAAAGAACTGATTCAATTCAGATTCACACTAAAAAGAACTGACTCAGTTCAGATTCACACTTCAAAAGAACTGAGTCAGATCAGATTGACATTCAAAGGAGTTGATTCAGATCATATTCACTCTCAAAGCTGATTCAATTCAGATTCACACTTCAAAAGAACTGAGCCAGATCAGATTCACACTCAAAGGAGTTGATTCGGATCAGATTCACACTAAAAAGAGCCGAGTCAGTTCAGCTTCAGACTCTGCTGAAAGCCTCAGTTTTATCTCTTGACGCCTGTATGTTTGTGGGCGTCTGGTTTTGTGGAGGTTGTGAGGTTAATCTCTCCCTTTGATTCCAGACGTTACTTACCTGTCCTCCGAGATTTTCCAGCCAAGTACATATACGACCCCTGGAACGCGCCGGAAGACGTGCAGCTCGCCGCTAAATGCGTGATCGGCGTGGACTATCCCAAACCGATGGTGAACCACGCGGAGGCCAGTCGCCTGAACATCGAGAGGATGAGGCAGATCTACCAGCAGCTCTCCAGATACCGCGGACTCAGTAAGAGCACATTCATTGGCATCTAGTGGTGAGGTTGTGTATTGCACCCAACAGAAGTTACGGCGGCTGACAGGAAGTGACGTCGTCGGAGTGCGATTATGTGAAGTTGTGTGTGTAAAATTGTGGTATTGGCTCTTTCACCCGTCAGGTCTTCTCGCCGCGGTTCCGTCCAATAACACGGAGGACGTGGGTGTAAACGACGCCCGAGGGGCAACAGCGCCCCCTGAGCGCCGGAGCAGTGCGCCGACTCAACGTGAGTGTTTACAATCAGACGTCAACATCACATGAGTGTGTTTGAGCTAACGTCATTGTGCTGTAATGCTCTGTGTGTCCAGCAGGGGTCAGGAGAGAGCAGACCGGCCCTAAACACCACGCCTCAAAATACCGACACTCCCTCGGTGAGTCCGGCGACAAGTCCATTGGTTTATTCGATGACCTTTTGTGAAGGTTTGCTAAAAACGTTTTTGTGTTTGTCTCCTTTAGGCCACCGTACGTCGCCCTACACGAACCACGGCCACGAGTTCGCCGTCCCACAACAACCAGGTAAAAATTGCGTGCGTGAAATATGGAATGTTTTGGAACTTCAATGGCTTGCGAATAAAGTTTGATGTTGATTTGCTTTAGGGCGTTCGAGTTGGCCGGTCGGGGGTGGGACTGGAAAGAAAGAAAGGGAGGCGGAGCATAACATTTGCCATAGCGATAAAGGCCCCTCCTCCTCAGAGCAACTGAAAGATTATGAGGTTCGTCAGAGTTTAAAACTAACAATGTTTTGCTAACTTACAATAGTAGTAACGCTCAGCTCTATTTAACGATATAAATTGCTGTTTCTTTTCCAGAAGCGGCGGGAAGACGCAGGAGGCGTGGCCTTCTCTTCTTAAGCCCCACCCACTGACTGATTCGCAAAATGTATCGTAAAATTTCCCTCGCGTGTTAAGCACAAACATTCGGAGTAATTTAAAAAAAAAAAACGATTAAACGGCTGATCCAGTCAGATTGTGGCCTAGAACTAATTTTAACTTTTATAAAAAAGGCAAAATTAGAATGTTTATTTATTATTCCAAGTATTGATTTTAAAAATCAGATGTAAATACTGTCGTGACCATTCATACCAAAACACTATATGAACTGTCTTGTTCGCTAGAGTCAAAAATGTTTTGATAGCTCTGGATTTTTATCGTACTTGACGAACAAATTAACCAAATTCTTATTGGCCGAACCGTATTGGTCGACACATTTTTGCCGCCAAACGAGAAAGCCGTTTTCATCGATTTTATTCAAAACCACATTCGCGACACATTTAGATGGATCCAGATTCCGAAGTGTTAACGAAAAACCGGCCTCACCTGTACATACCTGCGTCTGTTTCCATGGCGATGTGAGTCTCATGATCCCGGAGTCGAACACGTTTGGGTCCAAACTACTTGTAACTGTACGACAGATGAAGGATTGTCCCATCTTCTGTCTCAACGACTCTCTTTTGTTTAGATGTCGTTGGAGATGAAAACGTTCGCTCTAATAATGTTTAAGTGTTTTTTGCACAGTTTACGTCATCGATCTTCCATCGCTCATTGTCACCTGTTATTTTCATCCATGCTTCCATCTCCACATCCTCAAGCATTTTGTATATGACAGCAGTATCTTATGTAGCAGTACATTTTTACTGCCGGTGTTTTTCTACAGAATTATCTTAGCGGTTTCGAATTTTAAATGTATATATATATACAGAACCTGTATATCATACCAGCATTTGTTTCTTAGTCTGCATGTGGTACTTCATCATTCAGCTAATAAAAATATTTTGACAAAAATTGTGCGTTGTATGTCTCTTATTGTATAGATTTTGATAGTTTTACCATCTCGTAAAGACGGCTAGCATGTCAGATCATACATCAAACCTTCTTCAACTTAAATATACACGTTAAGTGATTACTTTGTTTTGCTCGTGTGACTGAGACTGACCTGACTGCAGTGATAAAAAAGGTAAGAATTATTAAAAGCTATTTAAACATTTCTGAGTTCAGTTAACGTATGTTGCTGACAATCAAATAATCGGCTAGCATTGCATGATCAAGCTACTACATAAATTTAAGTTTGCAAGTTCGTTGATTAGCCTGCTAACCTATCCCAAGGTGTTTGTAACTACATGGTAAGATAACTGATTAGCATGCTAAGCTATCACAACAAGTTCAAGTGTTTCTGTTAGCAAGTTCACTGATTATCCTGCTAACCTGTCATGTTCAATATAGTACATTTTCGTTAGTAATATAACTGATTATCATGTTAAGCTATCAAAACGTGTTCAAGTAACTACATAAAATTTAGTTAGCAACATAACCGATTAGCCAGCTAAGCTATCGGAAAGTGTTCAAGTTACTACATGCGTTTCAGTTTGCAAGTTCACCGATTAGCCTGCTAACCTATCACGTGTTTGTCACTACATACATTTTAGTTGGTAAGATAACTGAATAGCATGCTAAGCTATCACAACGTGTTCAAGTTACAACATAAATTTCAGTTAGCAAGTTCACCGATTAGCCTGCTAACCTGTCATGTTCAATATAGTACATTTTTGTCAGTAACATAACTGATTATCATGTTAAGCTATCAAAACGTGTTCAAGTAACTACATAAAATTTAGTTAGCAACATAACCGATTAGCCAGCTAAGCTATCGGAAAGTGTTCAAGTTACTACATGCGTTTCACTTTCAAAGTTCACCGATTAACCTGCTAACCTATCGCGTGTTTGTCACTACATACATTTTGATTAGCATGCTAAGCTATCAGAACGTGTTCAAGTTACTACATAAATTGTAGTAAGCAAGTTCACTGATTAACCTGATACCCATCACATTCAATATAGTACATTTTTGTTAGTAAAGTAACTGATTAGCATGCTAAGCTTTCAAAACGTGTTCAAGTTACTACATAGATTTCAGTTAGCAAGTTCACTGATTAACCTGTTAAACTATCACGTTCAATATAGTACATTTTCGTTAGTAACGTAGCTGATTAGCATGCCAAGCTATCATGTGTTGCTGCTGCTACATAATTTCAGATAGTTAGCTAGCTGATTAGCCAGCTAAAATATCACTGTGCATAAATAATAAATAGTTGTTACATAAATATACCTAAGGTAATTGATTAGCTTGTTAAGATATTACAATATACAATATTACGGTCAATAATTTATCAATTAACCAAATCAAAATTAAAATTCAATCAAAATTCTCCTCAGACTTCTGCAACATACTTAAAAAGAGTAAATTCAACTATTTTAAAAAGTAATTGTGACTTTCACTCACAATTCTGACTTTTTTGTTCTCAATTTAGAATTTACGAGACATAAATTCACATGTGAGGAAAAAAGTCAGAATTGTGAGATGAAGTCGCGATGACATTTTCTCTAAAGCGGAAACAAGCTTCCACGATTACTATTTGCTTTTTGACAATACAAATTTAACCTGCGTAGCTAAAATTGTTTGTGTATTTTCGTAGAGTGCGTTATCTGCTCATAACTGATCAAAGTTATCTGCTATCATTGAAAACACTTTCCCCAACATCTTTTACATGACTTTATTAAATTCAAATAATAAAAACTAAGAAAAAAAAAAGAAAAACGTAAAATAATGCTCAAAAGCGTCACAGATAATCGTGTCTTTAGTCGCAGATCTGAGATGATTTGAGGAAAACCCGACAGCATCAAACATCAAACTGATGTACAACACGGTATGACGGTACACAAAACTCTTTGTCTCGGACGTTGATTGGTCGAAAACATCGCCAACGTCTCTGTAACGTGTTCTCGCTATAATCTACGATTTAATGGCGGTCGACAAACCAACTTTGGTTGTAATCTTCATTGTAATCCTCGGTTTCACTCTGATTTGTCTTTCCTCTTTCCTGTGACTTTATTGGCTACCGTCGAGCCCATCGAGGACACGCCCCCTGCCACCGCCGAGACTCCGCCCTTCACCAGGCCGACGCCCACCGAGGGGACCGAGGTCACAGCCGATTTGGTGATTTCGTAACTTTTCCCGCCCAGCCAGGAGACTCCGCCCACTGTGGCCCCGACCACGCCCCTCACCACACCCGTCACCCGCCAGATCATCCCGGGTGGAGCCGTCGCAAGGTCCTTACTGCCATCTGCTGGCGATTAGAGGAACAGCGCTCAGTTATAATAAAACATTTCACATTAATAACCACACAAAAAAACTAAACGGATTGAAATTGGTGATGTGTAGCACGCAAACGTTTATTATGCATCTCTTGCATCATCAAAATCCTTACCGCCATCTGCTGGCGATTAAATGGAAACGTCACTTAGTTCAAATAATGCACCAAACGTTTGTGTCTTACTTCTTAAGATTTGCAATAAAAAAATAAATAAATGACAGACCATTTTTTTATATAATAATAATAATGCACAAAACATTTAACATTAATAACCAGAAGTAAAACCAAAACGGGTGAAATATGAGCAGATTTCATATTTCCTGGTGGCGTGTGTCGCATGTAAACGTTTATGCATCTCTTGCATCATCAAACAACATTTAGTCCGAAAGCAAGCATGAATTCCCAGCGCGCAGGAACGCCTCGCAGGACAAGCGTGTTATTCCCTAACGAGTCTCACAAACACTGAAATAGCCAACAGCAAATCTCAAATCCATCTCATGAGAGCGTGTGTGTGTGTGAGAGAGAGAGACAGTGTGTGTGTACTAAATAAACTGTTATATGATGATCTCCAGACGGAAACTAAAACTTCACGCATGTAAAAATGTCTCATGAATAAAGTAGATGGTGTGTGTGTGTGTGTGTGTTTGTGGAGTTGTGATCAGATGATTATGTGTTATGAAGACTGTACCTGTGTCTGTGTGTTCCTCTTCTCCTCCATATGTTTCACTCGTGGACGGAACTTCTGAATTCACACTCTAAATCAGGGAACCCGGATGCAGAAATATCAATATTCACAAAGTTTACAAATTAATCAATTTATACACATTTTTAAAAATCGAAACTGCAGGTGAGCTGCAGGAACACTAAACAGGAGATCTGAGGTACTAATAATATACATGTGAAATTACAATCATTATTCATGCGATGCTTCCAGGATGTCGATACACTATGGTTACTTTATTTTCTTTCAAATACACTCCTGTTGGTGTGTTTTCTGCTTGTGCATCTCTCAAATGCGAATTTAAATAGCATTTTTGAAAGATGCAATATCGCCCCGAAGAAAACTTTCATAAAGTGTTTATCATATGAAATGAGATGCAGATTTGTCCTCACCTTCACCATGATGAGCAGAGGTAACTTCACCGCATTCCTCTCCAGACGCGCACAGAACTCATCGGTGTGTGTGTGTGTGTGTGTGTGAAGAGACTCCACTGTGGCGACGTGGCGATCAATCCACACCAGGATGCGAATCAACCGGGCTCATGAATATTCATGATGTAACGGAACGCTCGCGCAGTGCTCCTCCGTGATTGGTGGAAAAGGGGGCGTATTGACTCGAGAGAATAAGTTATGAATAGCAATCGCGCTACGTGACTGGACGCCATGAGAAAATAAACAAGGTACGTAAGGAAAACCTAATTAATATTCATGATCACCGCCTTCGCCATAGTAGATTTTTTTTAAATTCTTTTACAACATAACAACAACATAGAGCATCACAGTCCCGCCCACAGCCCGAGAGAGCGCTGGTGCCGGAAGTAAATTTCCCATTCATTTCTCCCATTGACATTTTGTAAAATCCATATCTAAAGAGTATTAGAGCATGTCTGAGGATAATCAGCTACGGCTGAACTCATAAGCATACAATACATCATTTCGAGTGAAAAAACGAGGAGAAAATCCAAAAAAAGTCGAGGGTACAAGCAGTGATTAAATTGGCTTTTATAGGGAGGGGGAGCCCTTATTTATGGTGAATGGTCATCATTCATAATCATTCCGTAAAATGCCTTAATGTGTTTTAACACCAAAGAGGCTCTTTTTCCACTTGGTGCAATATATTTAAACAGAGAGAAATACTTCACAAATCAGGCAATGGATATCACTTGCGGAAATGTTTGAAAGTGAACATGTTTGAAAATATTGGTTGGTTATGTTGATTTAAAAGAATCAGGGCTAATTTATTTATCAGTTTGTTGTTTAATCACACTGACACGCAGGGCTGTGAGGTTTTCTAAATAAATTTGTCCAAAATTAGGGGGGAGTCTTTGCCCCCTCAAGAAAATTTTGGTTTTCCTAATCTCGACATGTCAATTTTAAGGTGTTTTGAAGGCCCCAAAAAAGAAATGGACACAACAGTAGCTTTAAAAGCAGTTTAAGAGTATGCCTATTTGATCAGATAACAGATTCTTTAACATGAGAATCAGTTTAAATGTCTCAATGAGTGATCCACACACTATAAAATGGAATGCAGAATGTTTATGCATTTGTTGACAATACACAATCACATATTTGAAATAGGAATGTCCTTAAATAGTCAAGTCACCTTTATTTATATAGCGCTTAATACACCTATTGTATCAGAGCAGCTTCACAGTGATAACATGAACATAATACAACACAGATCAATAATATTGTTGAATATTAAATGTCCCCAACTAAGCAAGCCAAAAGCCAAGGCAAATAAGAAATGGTTCAAGGATTATATACATTTCAAACAAACGCAAAAGCATTCATTCTGTGCCCAGAGGCAATTAGAATGAGCATCAAAGATCAGTTTCGGCTACTTTTTCTTTCCTAAATTAATCAACATTTTTGGACTAGCTAATGGTTCAATTGCTCACTTATTAAGACAGTCGTCTTGTCGCCGCCTTCTGGCTTATAATGCAAGTTGCGCAAACACAAACAAGCGGAGTGATACAAACAGTGAAAAGTCAAACCCATTTGAGGTAACTTTATATTACAGTAATAATAATGGCAATATATTTAATGAGGTGCTTGTGTTGTTAAATCCCCTACTAAAATAAGCTTATAGTAGGGGAGAGCGGGGCATTTGGTTTTGGCTCAATTAATTAAAAAATAATTAGGTTAGATCATTTTTTACACCAGCAACTTACACATCTCTGCAACAAATGACCACTTAAAGTTTTTTTTTTCTAGGACATTTTCGTACAATTGGACTGAAAGTGAAATAAGTGCAAAAGTTAGGCTAAAACTTACCCCATATGCGGGGTTAATTGTAACAGACAGAGGGGTTAGTTGTAACACTTGTGTGTAACAAACATAATTCAGTACTATTTTATTTGTATTGTTTGATATTTTTTGTGCATCTGTACAGTTGATAAATCCATCCCTCATCCAATCATCCTTCTTTTGTGGATCAATATCATGGATAGAGACAGAGAAAAGAGCTGCACAGTTCTGCAATAAATCATAATAAATAAAATCATAAAATATTGTAATTGCAAGTGAATTAGATTTGTGTGTGGCAACTGCATGTTAACAGTTGCTAGGAATTGCTGACATGTTTCAGAACGGTGCTGTGTTTGAGCCAACAAGACAGTGATTAAGGCAATATAAAGTTAGATTTGGAAACGTATAACGTTACACCCAACTCAGAAACCGAAAAAAAAAACTATTTTGAAAAAATGTACTTTCATGGTGTCAAAACACTCTTTGTCCAGTATCTTAACGAAATATTATCAACACTTTCCGCAAATTGATCGCGGGAGACCGTCTTCTGGCAGCGAGGGAAAAATATCATAAACACAACCTGCATGCATGACCGTAAAAGGTCTGTGTTACATTTAGCCCCGCGTTAGATTGTGCCCCGCGCTGCCCGTGCCAGATCATATAAAACTTCTACCGAGCTGTTTATTAGCAAAAAGTTACATGCATCTTTTCTCGCACTGTAGCCTATATATGCCTGTTAACTGAAGCGTGAAGCGTCGCGTTGGGATTCGCGCTCGCTCGGTTTGCGCTTCTGTGAACATCCCACTTGCTTTGATTGGACTCAAACATTTTGAAATTGACGAGCGGGTGAGTGCTGAAGCAGCTCAGACGAGGAGATCTGTTATCGTTGCGATGGGCAACTCATTGCAGCACTAAATTCGAGTTAATATTAGCCAAATATTTCAAAACTTTCATTATACTCAACAAAATGTATATATTTTTGTTGCTGAAGGAGACGGAGCTGAGCTCCGGCAGGGTGTGTTGTTGTGAACCCGAGGAGGTGGAGCTGCGCTCCAGTGCGCTCCGCCCCAATTTAACCTATGGGTACAAGCCTATGTACATATATTCATTTCCGAGCAAAGGAACTACGCCTCCCATAAACCACCGCGCCTCACTGAAGTCGTCTGAAAGCCACCGTGAAAGAGCCTTTTGAGCGACTTCCAAATCTGACGATGGGCACGTGAACTTTTTCCTCCAGAGAATGTTATATAGTGAATGTGCAGAGAAACTCCTTTTCCTCGATTTACTGAAGCAAACCCATTTGCAGCTCAACATGCAAAAACATTGAGTATCTGGCTCGCTCATTGGCTAAGCTGTGGCATCTGCGCGCGGGCGTCTCAGAAGAGCGACCAATGAACTTAACCCTACGTCATTACGCGATCTTCAGTCTTCACGTACCTTCGCGGGGTTTCAGACACGTGACACGACTTCCACCAATCAGATGCATCACTGTGGGATTGTGGGTAATGAAGTACTTATCCAATACATCGCGAATAAAAGGCATTTATCTTAAAACAAGGTTAGTGCCCCATGAACTTTTGGTGTTTATATGAACATATACAATCGCTTAGTACAGCCGTAGCTGGTTTTAAGTCTACCATGTATGGTTACGATTTTATGGCTTATATCTCAAATGTCAATGGAGAAATTGCATTGAATTTTTACTTCCGGCTACGTGACTGGACGCTCCGAGAAAATAAACAAGGTACGTCGGCAAAACCTAATTAATATTCATGAGAACCCCCGGATATTGCGTCACAAGAACTGAATATTCAAGATCACATCGCATTCTTAAACATGGTAAACAAGAGAAGAAAGCTATGCTAATAACTGATATACACTCGAAAAAAAATTCCAATTAAAAAATCCTGTTATTCTTATCATTAATGAGGTTGTAAGTCTGTTTTTTTTTAAAATAATTTTATTAATTCATACTTGTTATTCATATGTTTTTTGTATTTTTTATGAGTAATCTTTATTTATGGATTGTGACGACTGATTGTTAAATTTAATTATATTTATTTTTTTCTATTTTTTATTCTTAAACAAAAATGTCAACCAGAAAAGCTCTTCCGAAAAATATGGAATTAACAATAGCAAACTGCACTTTATTAAAAATGCTAAAATGATTCATATTTATTTCTCTGACTGTCTCTGTGAGTAGATGCAACTCTGTTACGTATGATTTTTATTTACACACCGAAGCTCATTTTTAAACACAATTTATCTGTTATTTTGCACATTATATTTAATGACAAACAAAATGTGCATTAGAAAGACTATCAAGTTTCATAATATACCTTATTTGGTTAACAAAAACTCTCATGTACAAAGAAAACCACACCAGTTCAAACGAGCAACTCCCAGTATGTTTGTTTGACAGATCAATAGCGTTTAAATGAAGCGCGACATCATGCGGTTCCGTTCGGTATGTCACATGATCCTCAAGTACAGTCATGTGACATCTTCGCTGAGCCGCACAGTCTCTGGCGTCCAGCTGGAGGGGCGGGACTTATGATCAGCGCTGCCACTCGAACGTTTCGCCCCTCGGTGTGGCTCCGCCCCCTCTAAAAGCTCCTCCTCCTCCTGCAACTCACGCTTAAGCCCCGCCTCCATCGGGTCATCAGTCACATCTATAGGGAGGTCAAACAACTCAGTGTTTATGATAATTTGGTGGTATTGTCTAGCTTTTTAAAGAGTAAACGCTCGGCTAAATGTCTCAAAGTATACGTTTTTTCAGCGTTTTACCTCGCGTGAGTTCTGCCGTTTTCTGCTGCTCCGTGCGCACCTGACGCATCAAAGCCAGGTTCCTCTGACTCGCTTCTGTGTGGCACACCATGGGACAAGGATAGTCCTTCCCTGCACACACACACACACACACACACACACACACACGAGTCATAAACCCCAGTCGCAGTGATGGGCTAGTTAGCGTCTAGCATCTTTGCGTACCGATGATGCAGCCGGCGCTGAGTTGGACGTCTTTAGGTGCTTTCCACGGCTCGTAAATATACTGAGAGGGGAAGTTCTTCAACACGGGCAGGTACTTCCTGCAGATCCAACACAGAAGTCATGAATACTAAACGGCGGTGGGCGTGGCAGAACATCATGAATATTAAACAGCAGTGGGTGTGGCAGAACATCATGAATATTAAACAGGGGTGGGTGTGGCAGAACATCATGAATATTAAACTGCGGTGGGCGTGGCAGAACATCATGAATATTAAACAGCGGTGGGCGTGGCAGAACATCATGAATATTAAACAGCGGTGGGCGTGACAGAACGTCATGAATATTAAACAGCGGTGGGTGTGGCAAATCAAGCATTTTTGCTTGTGTGGAGCGAGCGTGATCCTACCTCAGATACTGTCCTTGAGGGTCAGTCCGACGACCGAAGCGCACCGGGCAGAAGATCCTGGTGTACTTGTGGAAGAACGCGCTGGCGGACAACCACATCCAGTTCCCAGCGTTCAAGCTGTAGTCCGCGTCCAGCAGGAACTCCTCGAACACCTGAGAACAGACACGGCGGCGGCTGAAACGCCTGTACGCATCACTCAGTACGGGCTTCTATGAGCTCGCCACCAGGGTGTTGACCCGAGGACTGATGGTTCTCTTAGGACCACAGAACCAGTCACCAGTGTCAATTTTCTTAAATTGAGATTTACAACTATCTGTGGAGATACCCAGAATGCCCCTCAGCGCACCTTCATGCCCTCCTCCCAGCTGATCCACAGGTCTCCGCGGGTCAGGAAGCAGGCGACGGCGTGGCGAGCCAGGTGATGGATCCAGCCCTCCTGCCGCAGCTGGGTCATGATGGCGTCCACCCAGGGGAAGCCGGTGCGGGCCTGAGGAGGAGAGCGTTACTGACGCCACACAACCGAGAGGACAGAGCAGAGTCCTGCACACGCCGAACCCCACGGCGGAGCGCTAACGTCTGACGCAACGGGTGGAAGAATGTGTCGGGTGCGGTGCGGACGTGGGTCGGGTGTGGACGAGGCTAGGGTGCGGGTCTGACGCGGGTCAGTTGTGGTGCGGACGCGGGTCGGGTGCAGGTCAGTTGTGGATCGGTGCATAATTTAATATATAATATATGTCTATTTTTTCATAATTTGAATAAAAGTTTTAGCCTAATTGCATTGACTTAGAATGCCTAATGTTGGTTTATTGTCCTAGGCAAAGTGAATGACTCAGTGAGTGAATGACTTAGTGAATGACTCAGTTAGTGAATGACTCAGTCAGTGAATCACTCAGTGAATGACTCAGTGAATGACTCAGTGAGTGAATGACTCAGTGAGTGAATGTGACTCAGTGAATGACTCAGTGAGTGAATGACTCAGCGAATGACTCAGTGAGTGAATGACTCCGTGAATGACTCAGTGAGTGAATGACTCAGTGAGTGAATGACTCAGTGAGTGACTCAGTGAGAGACTCAGTGAGTGAATGACTCAGTGAATGACTGTGACAGTGAATGACTCAGTGAGTGAATGACTCAGTGAATGACTCAGAGAGTGAAAGACTCTGTGAATGACTGTGACTCAATGAATGACTCAGTGAGTGAATGACTCAGTGAGTGAATGGTGAGTGAATGACTCAGTGAGTGAATGACTCAATCTGTGAATGACTAAGTCAGTGAGTGACTCAGTGAGTGAATGACTCAGTGACTGAATGACTCAATCAGTGAATGACTCAGTAAGTGAATGACTCAGTAAGTGAATGACTCAGTAAGTGAATGACTCGGTCAGTGAATGATTCAGTCAGTGAATGACTCAATAAGTGAATGACTCAGTAAGTGAATGACTCAGTAAGTGAATGACTCAGTGAGTGAATGACTCAGTCAGTGAATGACTCAGTGATTTACCTAACGTCACCTCCTGTAGGAGATTTAATTCGGGTCCGGTTGGGGACTTAGGTTAGTGTTACTGTCGGGTGTTCTGTTAGTAACTGCGGAGTGGGTTCATCAAACCGGACCCGTGCAGGACTCTGGCACAGACGCTGAACATGCGGTTCTCTTACGGTTCTCCACTTCTCCAGAGACTCGGGCTCGTGGTACCAGCGGATCTGCAGACAGATCGGGTTCCCCTCCATCTTGGTGAAGTTCGGCGTGGTGGCCGCGACGGTGTAGAAGAACTCACGCCACAGAAGCTGGCCCTGAAGAGACACGGGCGGCAGCGAGTGGTTCTTCGACTGCGGGGGGAGAACGTCAGAAGCTCAGGGACACATCATGAACACCAGACTCTCATTTGCATTTAAAGGGACACACACACACACACACACACACACAAAGAAACGACGTGATTTTGCTCAAACCCAAAAAAGGGGCAAATTTGACAAGATATAATAAATGATTTTGAGCTGATATGTGACACACACACTCGCTCTGGTGAAGAGTCTGACCTGAGCGTAGACGCTGGCGAGTCTGTGGTAGAAGCTGCGCACCGACAGACAGCCGAGGCTCAGGTACGGGCTGAGCGCTGTAGTGCTGGGCAGGAGAGAGTTCGGCACCGTACGCGGCTTGCAGTAGCTCGACACCCATCCCTACACACACACACACACACACACACGTCACTCACGAACCAATCAGATTCATGCAGTGATATTTTTCATTCATGTTAGACTTTAGAATTATTTACTGTGAATATACTATCATTGAATATATTAATATATAGAATTAATTTATTTATTTCGATTTATAGTTTAAGTTTCATTTCTATTAGTTTAGATACATTTCTATATATCTTAAAATGTCAATTTCAATTTCTAACTTTCAAATTTTAACTTTCTAATTTTAAACTTTTTTTTGAAGTTTTCCATGTAATATTTATATTTCACATTATTTTAGCATTATTTAAATTACCAAAAGGGATTTTTAATAGTTTTATTTAACAATATCAACTCTTTAAAAAAAATAAAAAAATAACAACTCTGATGCATGGAACTTTAGTGCTTTAAACTTATTTTTATTCAGTTAGTTGACACACATTTCTATTCAAAAAATCAACAAATACTAATATTTGACTATTTCAATTACCAAAAACAAATTGTAATACTTCTATTTTTAGTTAACAATAACAAAACTGATGGACTTATTTAAGATATTCAGTTTAGTTTTAGTAATTATACAACTTATTTTATTTCAGTTAGTTGCCAAGGAAACATTTCAAATATTCATTTCAGCTCATGTTAAATTTCTATTTGACTTCATTTCAGATTTATTTGGGTTACCAACTGTGATTATTAAGAGTTTGAGTACTAGTTAAGAATAAAAACAGAAGTTAACTCAGTGAATGACTCAGTGAACGAATGACTCAGTGAACGAATGACTCAATGACTCAGTGAACGAATGACTCAGTGAACGAATGACTCAGTGAACAAACGACTCAGTGAACGAATGACTCAGTGAACGAATGACTCAGTGAACGAATGACTCAGTGAACGAACTCAGTGAACGAATGACTCAGTGAATGACTCAGTGAACGAATGACTCAGTGAATGACTCAGTGAACGAATGACTCAGTGAACGAAAGACTCAGTGAATGAACTCAGTGAATGAATGACTCAGTGAATGAACTCAGTGAATGAATGACTCAGTGAACGAATGACTCAGTGAATAAATGACTCAATGAATGAATGACTCAGTGAATGAATGACTCAGTGAATAAATGACTCAATGAATGAATGACTCAGTGAACGAATGACTCAGTGAATAAATGACTCAATGAATGAATGACTCAGTGAACGAATGACTCAGTGAACGAATGACTCAATGACTCAGTGAACGAATGACTCAGTGAACGAATGACTCAGTGAACAAACGACTCAGTGAACAAATGACTCAGTGAACGAATGACTCAGTGAACGAATGACTCAGTGAACGAATGACTCAGTGAACGAATGACTCAGTGAACGAACTCAGTGAACGAATGACTCAGTGAATGACTCAGTGAACGAATGACTCAGTGAATGACTCAGTGAACGAATGACTCAGTGAACGAAAGACTCAGTGAATGAACTCAGTGAATGAATGACTCAGTGAATGAACTCAGTGAATGAATGACTCAGTGAACGAATGACTCAGTGAACGAATGACTCAGTGAATGAATGACTCAGTGAATGAATGACTCAGACTGTGTGTAGAGTCGCACCTGATTCTGGAAGTGTGTGTGGAGCCTGTGGAGCGCGTGTGTCTCTCCGCCTGGCCACAGTGTCTCCGACTGAAGCTCCAGGCCCAGATCGGCCAGAGACGGGACGCCGTACGCCAGCTCGGGATCCGCAGGGGTCGGGCATCTCCTGCACACACACTCACACCGATCACCAACACACTTTTACCGTCGTAAATGTAAAACAAACGTGGAATTACAGTCACAGTGAGGCCCAAAACATGGCATTGCCATCATGATGAGTCACGTATATGATCAGTCGGTGATTCATTCCCACACACACTTGGCAGACTGAAGAAGCATCTGCTCGACGAGACCGTCAGACACACACACACACGGTCCTTACAGGAAGTCCTCAGCGCAGACGTCCCGGCACGGTTTCTCTGGCTCGCCCAAAACTGACAGAACGTGCAGGAACTTCTTGTACGTGAGCGGAGGAGAGCCGCCGTTAGCCTGAATGATCCTGGAGAGAGGCAGAAACATGCGTTACAGCTAATCACGCGCTTCTTCGCTCATGACGCGTCGTCGTGCCGCGCACCTCTGGACGTCGTACAGCGTGTGCGACACACACGTGTGCGTTAGCAGTCCGCGTTCCTCCGCGAGCGCTTGTATGTCCCGCTCCACGCGGGCGTGATACGGCTCCACCTCGGTGTCGTAGCTGATCCGCGTGATGTTCCAGCGGGTCACGAGGTCGCGCAGGACCGTCGCCGTCGAGCCGCGCAGGACGTAGAGCCGAGAGCCTATCGCACGCAGACGCGCGTCCAGATCCTCCAGGCTCTGCAGGATGAAGCGCCAGCGGGTCGGGGCCACGGCCGTCGTCTCCTCGAGGAGCGCGCGGTCCAGCACGAACACGGGGAACAGCGCGGTGGACGAGGCTAGCGCCCCCTGCAGGCCGGGGTTATCGTGCAGACGCAGGCCTTTGCGGAACAGGTGGATGGTGCGGTGGCTCATGGCGAACGAGTCTGAAACACAGGCAATCCAACAAGCTCTTTATCATCGCCACAAACGCCCAAACGTGATATTAACACAGGTGATATTAACATGGAATAATAACCATAATAAAGCCAAACACGTTGTATTACCATCCAGATACTGTCCAAAACACAGCATTATCATGGTAAACGTAAAAAAACATGGCGTTTCAATAATGATAAGGCCAAATATATGGTATAACCATGGTAAATATTTTAAAAAATGGTTTTGTCATAATGATAAGGTTCAAATGAAGGTTTTGTCATGGTAAAAAGCACGGCATTACCAACATTATAAGTCCCAAAACATTGAAGTATTATGGTAATTGACAAAAAATTTTGTATTATTACTATGGTGGTGTCCAAAACATCACAATGGTACATGTGAACGTGCAGTGCATTAATTAAGACAAATCTTTATATCTAACGTATATAATTAATATATATATTTAAGTTATGATCCATTATGACACAGCACCTTTAGCTTCACATTTCACCACGTGACCGAGCTAAACATGAACATAGCTATAATATAATACACACCTTTAGATTAATATGCACTGTATTACTAGAACATTTATACACAGATCAATAATGTTTGTCATTTAACGTTAACTTGATGTTTTACCGATTACTTTTTTATGATCAAAACTATGTCTCCCACCTTCAGGTCGCCTCAGACAACATCCAGTCCGACACTTCAACCAATTAAACTTTGGAAACACAAACCGTGTGTTTGAATATAATTACCGACAACTATTTAATAGTGAATCATAACGTATAAATATGCGAATTAGCCCTAGCAGAGCCAGAACCCAACACATCGCTTCTTTGACCTGATCTCGCCCTCCTCACTTCCTATTGGACGGTCACATCCATATGATACTAAAACCGGGCTTCTGATTGGTCGCCTCCGTTCAGGCTCACATTCCTCAGCATGTGATTGGACGTGACGACTGTAACTCAAATGTAAACAACCGGCGTTCTAGTCTAGCCGTTAGTAAAATGGGAAATCAATCAAACATTAAATAGCCAACATTAGTTTTATAAAACATTGATATTGAAGTGGTTTGAAGGAGTGAATCGACATCGCAGCGCGTGTTTAGAGTGGATTAGGTCAAACTAACGAATGTAGGTCAAATCTCGCGACCTCTAGTGGACATAATAAACACAAAGACGATATACAGATCATAATATGACCATGAAGGGGTTGTTTTAAAATTGCTTGTCACATCACTATCACTGATATGATCACTAAATAATGGCATTAGTGTGTGTTGGTAATCATTTTCGTTGAAAGATTCCATCTTCACGTCTCTATTTTCTTGATATGACTATATATAATTATATTTCACAATCAATTATTTAATTCAGTTTCTTAAATGAAGCCTACACACGAACTCATGTTTATCATAAGCACGGCGAGTTTGGCTGTGGGCGTTGCTAAGCGCGGAGACCCCGCCCCTCCGCTGGACACGTGTTTGATCGCATCTGACAGGCTCTATCTATCTTTGTGAGTGTGTGTTCGAGTCATTGATTCAGCAGCATCCGACAGAGACAGAGATGAACAGAGAGAAGTGGAGGACTGCACGACAACTACATACTCCGTCCGACAGTGAGTAGAAACACACACACATAACACTCATTAAATGATAAACACACACTCATTGAGCATGGTAAACACATGTTGAGGTGTAATACTGAGCCTCAGCCTCAGAAAACTGCCATTTTTATGTTTTTTCCATAGGTAAGTTTGTGATGAAGTGTGTAACTTTAGCACAAATGTAAGTGTGTGTTAAAGACTGAAGACTTAAAGGTTTTAATCAGTGTTTAGGAAGTTTCTGAGCTGAAGTGTGTGACGGATGAACTGTCTTCTGTTGTAGAAGTGAGACTTGAAGACTGTGTGTGTCTTGTTTCTCTTTATCACTCTCTCACACACACACACTCACACTCTTGTTCTGTTTGTTTGACCTCTTGTACCTTGACTGGAAATGAGAAAACGAAAGCGGCAAATGATTTACTCCTAATTTCCTGAGAATTTCCCACCAAGTGGAATTAAAGGAGTAGTTAACTTTAAAAAAAAACTTTTGCTGATAATTTACTCACCCCCATGTCATCCAAGATGTCCACGTCTTTCTTTCTTCAGTCGAAAAAAAATTAATGTTTTTGATGAAAACATTCCAGGATTTTCTCCATATAATGGACTTCAATGGGGACCAAAAGACAGTTTCAGTGCAAACTGTTCAAAGGGCTTTAAACGACTCCAGACGATGAATAAGGGTCTTATCAAGCGAAACGATCACTCATTTAATAAATAAATAACAAAGTTTAAGTTTTATAAGCTCAAATGCTCGCCTTGCTCTGACGTGTCACTATCATTGTATGTGTGTGTGTGTGTGTGTCGATCAGACGTGGATCTCGGAGCCATGACGAAGATCAGCTCCATGTTCTCGACGCTTCAGGAGAAACTGCACAGATCCAGTGAGTCTCTCTCTCTCTCACACACACACACACATCCTGTTTCACACGTTCACCTTGTCTCTAACCACATGTGCATCTTCAGCAGGGACACACACACACACTAATGGACAGATGCACTTGTGTGATGTTTTAAACTCACCGAGAGTGTGTGTGTTGTGCTGGACTCTTGCCGTGTCGATCCCAGATCTTGTCTAAATGTTGTGGTGTGTTATTGTTGGCTGAAGTGATGCGTTTCCTGTGAGGTTTGGCAGCACAATGAGTCAGTGAGCGTCGCATCGCTGTGGTTCCTCGCTGTTAAAGGTCTTGTGTGTGTTTGTAAGGAAAAACAAACGTGTGTGTGTTCCTGCAGTCCGTCGCACCGCTGTGGTTTCTCTGCTGGTAAAGGTCTTTGTGTGTGTGTGTGTGTGTGTAGAGCGCAGCGCCTCCGACCCCTCCGCACCCCCGGCCCCGCGGCCTGAGCCGGCTCCGGACCGCAGTCACACGGGTCAGCTGTTCTTCGAGTACCTGCTGGTGGTCAGTCTGAGGAAGAGGAAGAGCGAGGAAGCTTACGAGCCTCACATCACATACCAGTTCCCCAAGGTCAGACTCACGCCTCGTATCATCATCATCATCATCATCATCATCATATACTGACCTGTGTGTGTGTGTGTGTGTGTGTAGCGTGAGGTGATGGGGCGACGGCAGCGAGAGGAAGAGGAGAAGTGCATGAAGGCCGCTCATCTCTTCTGCTTCCCTGAGGGAATCAACTGGGCACCTCTGACTGAGTACAGCAGGTACACACACACACACACACACACACACACACACACACACACTCACTCACACATAGAAGGTTAGAAGAAAATTACAATTAGAAGTTTCCTATAGGTAATGACCTGGTAGCCTGGAGTGAATTAACCTAAGAAAATGATTCATAAAGAAAATGATTCATTCAATGATTCTAAGAAAAATTCATATGAGTTGAGTCTGTGTTTACCTCACTGACACAGACGAACTTGAGATGACTCTCTAAGTGTCTCTCTAAGCGACTCTCTGAATGACTCTTTAAATGACTCTAAATAAGTCTCTGACTCCGAATGACTCTCTAAACGACTCTCTGAGTGTCTCTCTGAGCGACTCTCTGAATGACTCTTTAAATGACTCTCTAAATAAGTCTCTGACTGACTCTGAGTGACTCTCTGAATGACTCTCTGACTGACTTTCTAAGTGACTCTTTGAATGACTCTCTGAGTGACTCTCTGAGTGACTCCGATTGACTCTCTAAACAACTCTCTGAGTGTCTCTCTAAGCAACTCTCTGAATGACTCTTCAAATGACTCTCTGACTGACTCTCTGAGTGTCTCTCTAAGCGACTCTCTGAATGACTCTTTAAATGACTCTCTGAGTGACTCCGAATGACTCTCTAAACGACTCTGAGTGCCTCTCTAAGCGACTCTCTGAATGACTCCTTAAATGACTCTCTAAATGACTCTCTGACTGACTCTGACGGTGTTTTCCCGATGTTCAAAGCGATCTCTTCCCGCCTGGACGTCAGTAGCTTGTGTTGCGTCTCTGACGCTGCGTGTGTGTGCTTCTCCGCAGCGAGACGTTCTCGTTCGTCCTGACGGAAGTCGACGGCAGCCGCAGGAACGGATACTGCAGGAGGCTCCTGGTAACCAGCGTTTCATATCTCTATCATGAATATCCATCTTGTGTGTGAATGACTGAGGACTGTGTGTGTGTGTGTGTGTGTGTGTGTGTGTGTGTGTCGTCAGCCGGGCGGCAGCGGCGCTCGTGTTCCCGAAGCGTACTGCATCATCAGCCGCGTGGCCTGTTTCGGACTCTTCTCGAAGGTGAAATCACACGCACACACAATCAGCAGTAACCTATTGTTTTCCAGGTTTCGTTCGCAGCGCCAGTACGAACTGTTGTTGTGACTTTTATTTTGACGGCGCTGAAAACGACTGAACACACAGCGCTCGCATTCTCCATGTTCAGGAGTTACTGATAGTTCCAATCAGAGAACACTACCGTCACAGATAGTTCCAATCAGAGAACACTACCGTCACGAGTAGTTCCAATCAGAGAACACTACCGTCATGTATAGTTCCAATCAGAGAACACTACCATCACGAATAGTTCCAATCAGAGAACACTACCGTCACAGATAGTTCCAATCAGAGAACACTACCGTCATGTATAGTTCCAATCAGAGAACACTACCATCACGAATAGTTCCAATCAGAGAACACTACCGTCATGTATAGTTCCAATCAGAGAACACTACCGTCACAGATAGTTCCAATCAGAGAACACTACCGTCACGAATAGTTCCAATCAGAGAACACTACCGTCATGTATAGTTCCAATCAGAGAACACTACCGTCATGTATAGTTCCAATCAGAGAACACTACCATCACGAATAGTTCCAATCAGAGAACACTACCGTCATGTATAGTTCCAATCAGAGAACACTACCATCACGAATAGTTCCAATCAGAGAACACTACCGTCATGTATAGTTCCAATCAGAGAACACTACCATCACGAATAGTTCCAATCAGAGAACACTACCGTCATGTATAGTTCCAATCAGAGAACACTACCATCACGAATAGTTCCAATCAGAGAACACTACCGTCATGTATAGTTCCAATCAGAGAACACTACCATCACGAATAGTTCCAATCAGAGAACACTACCGTCATGTATAGTTCCAATCAGAGAACACTACCGTCACGGATAGTTCCTATAGCACTAGCTTAGACCGACAAAAATAGGGGTAAATTAATTCCTAGAACTAAAGTCACTCCTAGTACCTGCGGTGCGAACACGCCAAACTCCGAGAACTCCCGCCAATAGTTCTGGGAACCGTGAGAAGGTTCCTCCGGTGCGACAGCCCCTGTAGAGAAGCTCCTGTTAACGGATCAGTGTGTGTGAGCAGATCTTCGACGAGGTGGAGAAGCGGAGGCTGATCTCCAAGGCCATGATCTACCCGTTCATGCAGAGCCTGCGGGAGGCGCCGTTACCAGCGCCGGGACACACCGTCCGGATCAGCAGCTTCATCCCGGAGGCGGGAACAGAGGTGCGCATGATCGCCGCGGAAACTCACACACTCACACACACACTGCCCTGGTGTTAACAACGCTCGCTCTTGGTCTCAGGTCATCAGTCTGACGCGGCCCGCCGACTCCTGGCTGGAGCACGTGGACTTCCGGTCGCTCTTCCGCTTCCTGACGGATGAGGAGCTGCTGATGGTGTTCAGCGCCGCCGTGATGGAGCGACGCATCATCTTCCTCTCGGAGGAGCTCAGGTGACCACTGCTTTACAGAGAGCATTAGTGCCCGCCTACTTTTACTGTGGCGGTAATGAGTGTGTGTGTGTGTGTTCAGCACTCTCTCGCAGGTTCTTCACGCTGTAGCTGCTCTCCTGTATCCGTTCGTGTGGCAGCACACCTTCATCTCCATCGTTCCCACAGTTCTGATCGACGTGTGCGCGGCGCCGACGCCGTTCCTGCTGGGGGTCCAGAAGAGCATGCTGGATCTGCTGACGGACCACAGCGACGTCAGTCCCCTCTCATCACCGTCACTCGCCAGTGTGTGTTCACGCAACACCAATCGCTTATCATGTTCTCGGCTTGTGTTTCACAGTTGATGATTGTTGATCTGTCGGCTGGAGCAGAAACTAGATTCATCACAAGAGTGAGTCACACACACACACACACACACACACACTCACAGTCTCTCTGATTTCATTTATTCACATGAAGTTTCACATGAGTCTCATTACTGTCTACTGAGACGCTGTGTGTGTTTGCGAGGTTGTTTTGGGTGACTGGAACAACAAACACATCGGAAAATAAACCAATCCTTTCTGAAAACACTTTAGCAGCTACTTAGCAACCACATAGAACTTCCTAGCAACCGAACAGCATTGTGCTAAGAACTAATTAAAACAACTTGGCAACCGTCCTACAATAACATACTCATAAGCCAGAACACCCTAGCAACCGAATTAAAACATTCTGAACAAATAAGCAACTGCATTGCAATCTCCTGAAAACCACACACAACAATCGAGTTACCACCCAAAACAGCCTAGCAACTGCATAGCAACACCTTGTAAACCACCCAGAACGCCCTAGCAACCACATAGCAACATTCCAAAAACACCCAGAACATCCGAGCAGTCGCATTGCAACTGTAGCAACTGTAGAACACATTGTCGACTGAACAGCAAGACCCTAGCAACCATAATAGTAGAACCAGGATTTTAGTACGCTTACAACCTTTTACAACTTAATGGTAACAAGCCTCACCAACCTAGCAACCACATAGCGACGTGTTCAAAACACTCTAGTAACTGTAGAACACTTTATCCACAGTATGGCAACGCCCTAGCAACCATGATATAACCACTCAAAATGACTTACCCACATCCTGGTAACAAACCAGAACAGCCTAGCAACCACATAGCAACGTGTGGAAAAAAAACTCTAGGAATTGTATAACAACTTTCCCGCTGTATAGCTATGCCCTAGCAACCGTGATAGCAGTAGGCTTACAACCACTCACAACAACTTAATGGCCCCGCCATGGCAACAAGCCAGAACAACCTAGCAACCACATAGCAATGTGTCACTCTAGCAACTGTAGAAGACATTATTCACAGTATAGCAACTCCCTGGCAACCATGATAGGTCTAAAGATTTCTCCTTGACTTGATTAGATCTGATTATTGTGAGTCAACAAGCCAGAGCACCCTAGCGACCGCATAGCAACGTGTTAAAGACACTCTAGCAACTGTAGAACATATTATCCACTATATTGCAATGCCCTAGTAACCATGATAGATGTGTACTAACAACCGCTCAACAACCCAGAGCACCCTAGTGACTGCATAGCAACTGTAGAACACATTATTCACTGTATAGCAACACCCTAGCAACCGTGGCAGAAGTACACTACGAACCGATCAACAAGACAGAGCACCCTAGCGACCGCATAGAGACACTCTAGCAACTGTAGAACACATTATCCACTGTATAGCAACCGTGATAGGACACTAACAACTTCTCAAGAAGCCAGAGCACCCTAGCGACCGCATAGCAACGCCCTAGAGACAATAACGACTGTGTGTTTTCAGATTGGCGACGAGGAGTCGCTCCTGCCCGCTAAACTGAGGGCGGGGCTTCTGACGAGACTGTCCGCGCGCACACCCCACGCCAGTGAGTTCAGCCCTACGGTAATCACGCCCACTTCCTGTCAGACTCCCGCTCACTTCCTGCTGTCGTGTGTTCCTGCAGCCACAGACGAGCTGAACCGGCTGGTGTCTGAGGCCTTCCTGACCGTCTTCATCAAGACCGTGGGCCACTTCTCAGAACACGTCAAGAGCCGCCAGTTCCAGAAGAAGAGCTTCCTGAAGGCCGTGGATCATCGAGCGCACCTGAGCTTCGTCAAACTCTTCATCCAGACGCAGATGTTCGACCTCTTCGTACAGGCGGAGGAAAAGCAGCCCAACCCCAACGGTGAGAGCTAAAGTCGAAAATATCCTCAAGTCGAGTCTAGTCACCTTCATTTATACAGCGTGCGTTTCAGAGATAACAGGAAAACAGGAGTGGGCGGAGCTAAAGAGAACTTTTGCTCATTTCGACTCTGATTGGTGGAATATTCTGCACGGCATCATGGGTAACGTAGTTTTCCACCAGGAATTTAGTTAGACACGACTTCGACAACAGGAAATACCATCAATTAACAACCTCGACACTCGTTTACGTTTATAAGTTATCATTAAAAATAGCAAAATTTAACTGATTTTAATTTAAATTTTATTATTATTATTACATTTTAAAATTTTAAATTTAACTTCCAGAACTTGACTTTTGCGCTCTATTTCTTTGCGAACCAAATCATAACACTCGTAAAACGCAACATTTAGGTCTTATTTTTATAACCAGACACTAAAGTTTATAACTAAAACACTAAATATATCCAATTCACAATAAAACCTAAACAGGACATACATAAAAATTTAGGGACGCACCGATATGACAATTTCGCCCGATACCGATACGATAATTCTTTATATTTGAAAGCCGATATATTGGACGATAAATCTAAATCAAAATTTTTATAGCATTTTGAGAGCCTGATTACAAAAACAAGTCTCGTCGTTAAAATCCACGTCCCAAACACACAATTATAATGGCGTTCTCTCCTCATTATGATGTTATGGAGCCGATATGACAGACTGTATTTAAGTGATTTTAATCATATTTAAGCTATTTAAAAGCGTCATGTTGAACATTCGCATCTGAAGAGTGGAAATATTACGTTATCTATCAGCTTTGATATGTCGGACAAATGTTCGAATGGGGCCGATAACGATAACATTAAACATGATCATGTATGGGCCGATACCGATACGGAGGCCGATATTTATTGGCACCCCTAATAAAGCATTATGGGAAACGGTCATTGACCCTTCGGAGAGCTGAATACGGGCTCTGTTTACTTCTGGAAAGATCATTCTATTGTTAAAAAAGCAAAGAATGCAAAAGAAGAAGTGTTTAACCTTTGAAGACGTGTGTGTGTGTGTGTGTGTGTGTGTGTGTGTGTGTGTGTGTAGGGTTCTTCCAGCAGAAGGTGTCGGAGTACCGTGAGAGGAAGAAGAGGGAGAGGATGAAGGGCCGCTGGGTGCGCGGCGTCGTGGTGTAAACACTTTTGAATATTTAATATTGAATATTTAACACTGTTTATTATTATTTTATTTTTAATGTAATAAAATATAAAGTACAGAAGCTGCTCGGTGTGAGCGAGTCTCATATTTTACCTCATTCAAAGAACAAAAGTAGGAAATTAAATACAAACTGAAGCTTATTTTTACATTGTGACATTATTTTCAAGACATTAAACACATTTAAACTCTTTAATTCGCATGTCTGGCTGCATTACTTTAGTCTTTTTTGAATATTATCAATGATGTTATTATTTATTAGTACTGGGAAACGATTAATCGCATCCAAAATATATTTTTGTTTACATAATATAAGTATGTGTACTGTGTATAATTATTTTGTATATAAATACACACATTTGTATATATTATACATTATATATATATATATATATATATAGACCATTTCAAAAGATGTAAACAACACTGGCCCAGTAGCACTTCCTGTTTCAGTTTGTAACTGTTTTCTTTATTTCACATGTAAAGAAAACTTCTTAAAGATGTTTGCTTAACTTTTTGATTCAGTTTTAAATGTTCTGTTGGTTGTATTTTATCCCAGCTTTTATGTAGCGTTAAAAAACGGAAACAGGAAGTGCTTCTGGGCCAGTGTTGTTTACATCTTTTGAAATGGTCTATATATATATTCTATATTACATATATTTTTTAGGGCTGGGAAACGATTAATTGCGTTAATCTTAAATGTAAACATTTAAGAAATATTTGCATGTATATACTTTATATTAGGGCTGTCAAAACGATTAATCGCATCCAAAATATAAGTTTGTGTTTACATAATATATGTGGGTGCACTGTGTATAATTATTATATACATATAAATACACACACATGCTTGTATATATTTAAGAAATATTTTCATGTATATTCTGTATATAGATTTATATATAATTTATATTATATATAAATATAAATATTTTATATATAAATAATATATTTTTTTCTTAAATATACATGTGTTTTTATATATATACAAAATAATTATACACAGTGCACCCACATATATTATGTAAACACAAACTTATATTTTGGATGCGATTAATCGTTTTGACAGCCCTACTTTAAATATATTTATACAAAATTAATATTATACATAAATATTAATATTTAATGTATTAATAACACATTTTTATTAAATATATACATGCATATGTGTGTAATTATATATACAAAATAATTACACACACCACACACACATATATTATGTGAACACAAACTTTTATTTTGCATGCGATTAATCGTTTCCCAGCCCTAATATTTTTTATATGTAAATAACTAATTTTTCTTAAATATACACATGAATGTTTGTGTAATTATATAAACAAAATAATAATACACAGCACACACACACATATTGTGTAAACACAAACTTTTTTTTGGATGCCAATAATCATTATATTAATAAAATATAAATAAATTGAAATGAACATTTATGGAGTGAAATATGGCCCAGTAATGTAGTTTTAATGAGGCTATTACAGTGAAGGACTGAATAAACATGATTCCAGCAGAGGAGTGTAAACATCTGCATTAAAATGACGGTTGTACAGCCGTTAGTGTGTGTGTGTGTGTGTGTGTGTGTGTGTGGTCTTGAACCCCGAGCGATCAGATGCTGCCGGCGAGGAGCGGCGACGTCTCCGTCCGCGAGCGGGAAGAGGCGGGGCGCTGATGATGCGAGTCGTAAAGATGGTTGCTCTGAAGTTGTGCCTCGGCTCGTAGATTGATCTTCTGCAGAAACACACACACACACACACACACACACATGAGAGGCGTTCAGAAGGTGTGTGTCGTCAGATGTGAGGTGTCTTACCTTGAAGTCTCGTATGTAGGTGAGGAAGAAGCTGACGAAGGACAGCGCGAGAGACCACTCAGAGATGGTGCTGACGATGTGCGGCGTGAACCCCTGAAAACAACCAAACACTCGAGGACGGGAATCACACACTCGTTAGAAAGCTAACATGTCGACTCCTCTGTGTGTATCTCGGCACTGGACCCGCAGCTCTTAAAGAGACAGCGCTCATATTCCTGCCGTCTCGATAATAATCATATTTTTTTTTAGGGCTGTCAAACGATTAATCGCATCCAAAATAAAAGTTTGTGTTTGCATAATATATGTGGGTGCACTGTGTATAATTATTTTGTATATATATAAATACACACACATGCTTGTATATTTAAGAAAAAAAATATTATTTGTATGTAAAATATTTATATTTATATATATATAATATAAATTATATATAAATCTATATACAGTATATAGATGAAAATATTTCTTAAATATATACAAGCATGTGTGTGTTTTTATATATATATATTAATTATAAACAGTGCACCCACATATATTATGTAACACTAACTTTTATTTTGGATGCGATTAATCACGATTAATCGTTTGACAGCCCTAATTTTTTTAATCGTATCTTTGTGTGTTTGTTGCGATCGCTAATGTTTTATGTGTTCATGTTTAATGAGTGAGTGTTTAATGTGTTTAATGATGCTGGAAGTGTGTGTTAGTTGGGCTAGTTGTTCTTCTATGTTATGTTTAGCCGTCAGGCTAACGCTGCGAGTGTGTGTTGTTTAGCTGATGATTTCTGTTGTTTTGCGATAACACTACATTTGAATGATATACATTAGAGCCAGACCGATATTATCGGCCGATATTAGGCGTTTTCCAAACTATCAGTATCTGCAGTTATAATGGCCGATAAATGAATATTTCAAAAATAAAATAAAAACGGAGGAAACACGCTTGACCCATGTCATGAGTGTTGGAGTTGTGTAGTTTGTCCACCAGAGGGCGCTCTACACCGTCTCTGTTGGCAACACTCGTTGAGTTGGTCACGATACATACATTAAAAGATCATCCCCATCAGATCTCTAAACTCAAATAAGCAGGACAAAATTTGTGACTATCATGGCCAGTTTTGAAAAAAATAATAAATAAATAAAATATTGGCCGATATATCGGAATATTGTATTTTAACACTCAAAAATATTTGTGTCGGTATCGGCCTTCAAAATCCTTTATCGGTCGGGCTCTAATATACAACCTTTTTTTATTATACCATATTGGAATCGACATTCAGAATCGATAAGCTGAATCAGAATTGTAAAAATGTTAGCCAGCGCTAACGCTAACGATAGTTGTACTCACGGGTTCTCCGGGCGTCCAGTGGAGCTTCTTGTTGACCTCGACTCCCGGTAAAGAGCTGTACATGATCACGGACGACACGAACACTGAGCGAATCAAGGAACCAACCACATTCAACGCTAATCGCTACGCTTCCCAGCATGCAGCGGGTGAAGGATACTGCTGATGATGCTGGCTAGCGTCCAGCCGCCGATGCTAAGGCGCGTCCAGAACACGGCTCTGCTGTGGATGTGCGGCTGCATGAGGAACGACAGCAGCGTCTGGACGAACACGTACAGCGCGCCCACGCCGAACGTTAGCACGGCGCCCACCAGGTGCATCGAGAACAGAGTGGTTTTCTGGGAACGACACGGGACACGGTTAGCTGCGGGAATCTGTACATGGCTGTTCAGACCGAACACGAACATTTTTGATTTCCTTTCCATCACACTGCGAAGAAAACTGGCCAACCAATAAGATTTGTGCATTTGGACTCTTCTGCTACACGGCAGCGAATAGAAGAGAAGAACTACCGAAGGGTAACATCAGAACAGACGAATTAGCAAATATTCACGCCGAAAATGAATTTGTGTGTTGGAACATTTTATTATTATTTGAATTGGCCAACCAATCAAATTTGCACATTTTTTTCTCTCTAGACACGAATCGGACGTGAAAAAGCAGACATTTTCTTATTTTAATTTAAACGAACGGCAGTTAACGTGTCCGTTCAGACACAAACGTTTGCATCAATGCGACAGATTGACTGCAAAGAAAACTGGCCAACCAATCAAATTTGCACTATTTTTCCCGGAATCGGCTCTTTCTGTATTGTTCGACAAACATTGGTTTTCGTATTGTTTATTGGTTTGAACATACGAATCGAATCGAATGCGTAAAATCTGACAGAATTATAATGCGAAATATTTTCGTGTTAGTGCGAATATTTGGCACGAAAATTATGAGCGATAAACATTTTAAAGAATCAGACCAAATTTTAATTTCGAACTTTTACTTCTATAATTGAACATTGCGTTTTTGGTGTCGTCAAAGTGACAGACTGTCTGCGAAGAAAATTGGCCAACCAATTAATTTTGCACTATTTTTTTCGGAATCGGCTCTTTCTGTATTGTTCGATAACATTGTTTTTCGTATTGTTTATTGGTCTGAACATACGAATCGAATCGAATGCGTAAAATCAAACCGAATTTTAATGCGAAATATTTTCGTGTTAGTGCGAATTGGCGTATATTTGGCGCTAAAATTATGAGTGATAAACATGTTAAAAAATCAGATCAAATTTTAATTTCGAACTTTTACTTCTATAATCGAACATTGCGTTTTTGGTGTCGTCAATGTGACGGATTGATTGCGAAGAAAATTGGCCAACCAAATAAATTTGTGCCATTTTTTTCTGAAATCGGCTCTGATAAACACCTTAGCGGATAAAAAAAATCTGAATGGCTGTTTGAAAATTATTGTATTTGTATAAACACAAAAATTGAATGCGAAAAAATCTGAGCGAAATTTCATGCTAAACATTTTTGTGTTGGCGTTAACTGGAGAATATTTGTTGCGAATATTTTAATGCGGCTGTTAATGCGTCTATTCAGACTGATTTGCAATAAAACTGGCCAGCCAATAAGATTCATGCACTTATGTTGCTAAATCAGGGCAAATTTTAATTCGTGTCGGTCTGAACATCAAAGCACACACACTGTACGTACCTGGAAATTTGCGACGACGCACATGCCGAACGAGCTTCCGCAGCCCAGAACGAGCCCGACCCGATTGAGGCGGTTCAGACGAGTGTCGGCATCGTCCACCAGGGCCTGGAGCTGCTTATAGCGTACGTACATCGTAGCGACACCTGCAGGAGAACACGCAGCATTACATCCCTGAAGCGCACACACACACACACACACACACACACTCGTCAGCGTGAGTTCTTACGGGTCTCAGTACCTAAGAACGCCGACACATTGAGCATGAGTCCAAACACGCATCTCTCCGGCGCCACCGTTCCGGTGTCACTGCAAGTACAACACCAAACACACTCACAGGTCAAAGGTCACAGACTTTGTATTGTATCTTAAACATAAAATAACCTGATCCGGTTTGATCAAGGCGTGTTCTGATTTATCCCATTCTCAGCATTAATTTGTTCATCTTGCATCAAAATCCTGTCTATTCATTGCATGCGTTTTAAATATAATGTTCTGTTTTAATTTACCTAAATTAACAGAGTTTAAAATACAGGTTTGTCTTTTTATTAATTAACCACTTGTAAACTTCAGTTCAGTGTTCTTTTTTTTCCAAAATATAGGATGTGTATTAAATCTATTTTCATTGATTCGAATTGAGAATCGAATGGAATTTAGAATAGAATCGAAAGCTTGCGAATTTGAAACCGAATTTAGAATCGTAGTCGAATCAAAAGCTTACAAATTGTAATCGAAAACCGAATTTAGAATCGAAATCGAATCGAGAGCTTGCGAATCAAAATCAAATTTCGAATCAACAGCTTGCGAATCGAAATCGAAAACCAAATTTAGAATCGAAAATTGAATCGAGAGCTTGCGAATCGCAAATTGAATTTAGAATCGTAATCGGATTTAGAATCGAAATTAAAAATAAAACCAAATTGAGAGCTTGCGAATTGAAATTGAACTATAACATCTGCGTGGATGCCCGGCCCATGCTCACCTGATGTAGGGCACCAGCGGGTCCACGTGTCTCAGGACGACGGCCGTGATGTAGGCGAAGATGAAGGTGGCAGAGGTCCAGATGACCAGCGCCGCGGGCAGAACACACAAGCCCTCCTGAAACCACCACATGTTCCTGAAACACACACCTCGTATTATTAGAACGGGGCGGTTCCTCTTCTCGCTCCCCCAGAGAGCATCATGGGTATTCTGGGTGAGTGTCTGCTTTTCACTTCTGCTGTGACGGCCCGAACTGTTACAACGTACATGTTCAGTAAAACACTCCACATACTAAAATATGAGGGAAGTTCAAATTAAAGAAATGTTTAAAAAAAACACTAGTGGATGTTTGGATATGCAGCATGATAATATGTATATGTTTATAATATTAAACATTTAAAGACTAGAACGAGTATTGTTCAAAATTAATGGATAGGCTAACTTTCATGAAGGTTTTGATACACTTCAAATATTGACCACTGTGTGTGTGTGTGTGTGTGTGTGTGTGTGTGTGTGTGGCTGACATTTGATAATAGCAACCCCGCATGGAATATGAATGGTAAATTAATCTATCAGTACCATGGTATTTGCATTGTTAGATTATTTCATGTTGAGGGTGCTTAAATTCTACAAGTTAAAAAAATATATTTTAATTTACTAATTCAAATTTAAAGCAATTATTTCACTACATATTTCGGTTTCACTTTCTATTACAGATAAATAAAGTGACGTGTTCTGGCTACTGTATAATGTCTCATTCACATCGGTCTGAAGTTTAACACAAAATCTGATTTAAATGTCATAATTATGATTCGATATCATGAGGAACCGTTAGAGAGGAACAGCTTTACCTGTCAATCAAACAGCTAGATGATCCTCCCTCAGTCTGAACAAAGGCATTTTAAATCCCCTATGAAAGGCTTTATATCTTGTTAGTGGTTATATTTCATTCTTTAATGTTTCTGTGTCCTCTTTATTCGTTTAATGCTCAGAATTCACTGTTTGTTGTGTTCCCGTTTTCCTTCCGTGAGTCGTTCCGCGCATTTCCGATCAGGATCAAACTCACGAGACTCGCGGAGAACCCGGATGTGGAACATTTCGGCGGGTCGCCAGCGCGGGAAAAAATCCTCCTCAACACAATAACATTGCAATTTGGGATAAATATTACGTTCATTACGTTACGATAATTGAATAAAGCAACTCCTTAGTTTCAGTAATTTATCGGCATATATTGTTAAATATATAGAGGGAAAAGACAGAGACATATTTTACTGACATAAAGGACTGTGGTGGTATTATTTATAGAAGCCCATTTCAGCCACATTTTTTAATCATAATTGTGACATGACAAGAAAAGTAGTAACTAAAGTCATAATAATTTGGATTACCATCTCACTTATTACTCTTGCTATATTCATGCCCAATTTAAACAGTTCAAATACATTTTCTCCAAAGATTCTGTTCCATTCCAGCTGTATTTTTGCACATTTTTAGCTATATAGCTATAGTATTACATCATAATTAGGCTTTTGGTAAATGAACTTTTGCTGAAGTACTTGCAAACAAAACAAACAAACAAAAAACACCAGGTATCATAAATATAGCAATCTTTATTTTACAGGAGCGTTTATTCCAAAATCAGAGCAATGTTACAATCGAATCGACAGTTAGTCAGAAACAGGCGATTTACATAACTAATAACACTGAGTATGTCTTCAGAGAAACAAACAAACAAAAATAACATTGGACGTTTCAATCTGCAAGATTTAATGAGAGCTTAAATCTGTTGTCCCGTTTAAAGTGAAAGGATTTGGCAACAAGCGACAGAATCAAAGCTAATGAATAAGTGTGAAGAAAGTATCATACTGCAAGAGATGAACACAGAAACGCAAACATGTTTAATCCCTTACTGGAACTGTAAGAATCAACGATATCAGCAGCAGGCGCTCGTAACTAAATCAATTCCTCAAATATTAGACTTCAATCATCTGCAAATAAAAATCATTCATTTGAACATTAATAATATCAATTGCACAAACTCAGGACATCTCGCAAAAGTCATTGGGGTGGCAGCATCGAGCTGTTTCTACAAACTACGATTTATCGTTTATTTTTATTCATATTATTCGCCTGAGAGGGACAATTAGAGATAAACTATTGAGGAAAACAACCAGATCAACATGCAAAGTTCAAAACTTTTCCAATTCATAATATTTAAGGCAACCGTTATGTGAAACATTCAAAAATAAAAACCAACGCACAACAGATCGATTCATTATCTGACACGACTTTGGGTTTATACGTCTTCAGCAATGAACGTTAGTGATGAATTATCATACAAACCAACGTCTTGAATATTAACATCTTCAACATTCAATCTCAGATTAAATAATTTAACGCCAAGGGTCAAAATCAAGCTCATTATTCAGGAGGCCGACGACGCAAGTGCATTCAAATGTCTTCATAAAGCAGAATGAAGCAAAGTAAAACAGGGGTGAATCTCACGCTTTCTGTCCAGGTCAGAGTTTTAGCCCCGAAATCAAAAAAAATTTAAGAAAAAAGGTGTATATTACCATTTTTGTACATAAGTTACACTTGTACTGTGAAAAAAATTGCACTGCAAAAAATTATAAATGTTATTTAAATTGTACATTTTTAAAGTACACATAATAGCAGTATGTATTGTACTCAATTTAATTCATACTGACTGTGATATGAAATTAAAAAAAAGTATTTTTTTTAATGCTTGTATTACTGTATTACAGTAATGGGAATTGATTTATATAAGGAAAATGTAATTCACAACTTTTTCAATGCTCTTAACAGTATAATTTCTTCCGTTTTCTTGTAATGTTTAGGGTAAGGAAACCTTGGTTGTGCGATTCACCCAGCAGGCACAGCGTGAGACACAACGTTTGTGAAATCTCTCATTCGGGGCCGAAATCTGAACAAAACAACTTTCAGAGAAACACCTAAACGGAGCGACGTCTTCCCGCAACGGTTCCTGGAGCGTAGAGGTGCAAAAACACAAAATACAGTCATAAACAACGAGAGCGAATCATTATCATTATTATTATTATTATTATTATCATCATTAGCAGCGATGAAATCATTATTGATCTAATCCAATTTAAACGCAGCGTTAAAACGTTAATACAGACCCAGACGAGACGGCACCGATGCATCATGGGTAATCCGAACGTTTCATCTTCTTAAAATAATAATCTAAAGAAAAGTGACTTGGTGAAGTTCGTTCATTCGTTTATTTGTTCGTTCATTCACTGGCGATGAAGAGCTGCATTATTCTAAGTGCAGAATGTTTTAAATACGTCTCGGACGAGAAACAGTAGCAGGATGAAAGTGCATGAGGGAGGTCAGAGGTCACTCGGCTTGATTTTGAAGACGCAGATACGCAGGTGAGAGGCGATCTCGTTGCAGACGCTCACGCAGTAGCGCACCAGATCGAAGAGAGAGAGAACCTGATGGACACACACAGTAAAGAGAGATTACAAGACGTGACGAGCAGTGTCGAGGGTAACTCAGTACAAGTAACTTGAGTTGTAATCGGATTACTTTTTCAAGTAGCTAGTAATGTAACACATTACTTTTTCAATTTACAACAAAATATCTAACTTACTTTTTCAAATAAGTAACCAGTGTCGAGGGTAACTCATTACAAGTAACTTGAGTTGTAATCGGATTACTTTTTCAAGTAGCTAGTAATGTAACACATTACTTTTTCAATTTACAACAAAATATCTAACTTACTTTTTCAAATAAGTAACCAGTGTCGAGGGTAACTCAGTACAAGTACGGTAACTTGAGTTGTAATCGGATTGTAATTCAAGTAACTAGTAATGTAACATTAATATTTCAATTTGCATCAAAATATCTAAGTTACTTCGTTAATAACGCTATTTACTTTTTTCTCATTTGCACCAAAACATTCAGTATTCCTCAAAATGCAATCTTAGAATTTTACGCAAAACTTTTACAACTATATTAAATTACAAATGTGACTTCCATAGTATTTTTTTTTTCCTATTATGGAAGTCAATGAGACCAGAAACTGATATTCCTTTAAATATCAGAAAATCGGCTGAATCGATTCGAAAACGGTAAAACTCAAATGTTTAACCGTGAGGGAGTTGTAAAATGAGCCTATTTCCGAAAAAAGTGGAGTATCCCTTTAACATTTGTCAAAAATATAACTGTTTTGTTGCTATTAAAAAACAAGCAAGCCCAGGTGAGGAAAAAGTAACACAAAATTAATACAAGGCATTATTTTTCATAAAAAAGTAACTAATTAACGCAATTAGTTACTTTCTTTGGGAGTAATGCAATATTTGAATGCATTACTTGTAAGAGTATGTTTCCCCAACACTGTTTGAGTTTGAGACCATGTGACCTTACCAGAGAAATCCACAACACCAGATACTCGTCGATGAAGCTGTTGAAGTACTGATCGAGAAACAACAGGCCGGGGCCCAGGAACGCCACGTCGTGAAGATGCATCTCACTCTTGGTCATGTGAGCCACCTGAGGTTAAAGTTCAGTACGACAGAAGATGAAGAAATGCCACTACATATTGGTTTGCAGACATTTGGGTGTATACAGGAATCAATTTAATACCTTTTTAATACATTTTAAGACCTCATCAACACTTCAAGTTTTAACCGGTTACATCGGCGACACTTTAAACTTACTTTTACTATATATTGATTGCAAGTAAACACAACTTACAAAAACTTTGTGGGAACAAAGCACAAGAGAATTCATTGACAAATTAACACAATTCTTTGGATAAATAAATATACATAATGAAAAGATGATACAAAATGTAAAACCTTGGAAAATGGAATTTAATTTTTTTTTTTCTAAATTGATTTATATACTTTTAAAATAAAAAAAATATAAACATTGGCTAAAGCCAGGCTCAAAATTTGTGTTTGATTTAGTTGACATATTAGAGTTAAAGGTTTTTACAGAAGGGATTTTGGATTTCTCTTTTCATCGCTTCATAAAGCAGAAAAAACTGTCAAAAGCGAAATTTAATGTTTAGTTAATTTAGAGTTATTAAAAACGTTGTAAAACTTCAAGCCAAATATATATGAATAAACCCCTCAGTAAAATTAATCAGAATATAGTTATGAATAAAACTGTAAGTTTTGGTGTGTGTGAGTGCTCCTGAAGTGGAGAACAACTCTCATTTGGAGAAAACGGCAGTTAAATATACAGATATAATCCAATAAAATAAAGACTTAAAAGTGTGTTTTGGATGATTTCATTACGCTAGTCTGGAAAAAAAAACATTTTATGAAAAGCCAAATAGCCCAAATTTTCAAAATTGACTAGTGCATGAAAAACAATATACACACATACAAATTCAAGTTTTTTGAATAATTGAATAATTGGAATAATTGATTATAAATACAAATGTTCATACATAATATATATAATTTACATTATGAATTTGTATTATTAAATTAACTACATTAAAAATAACTAATTACTATATACAAATATAACATGACAAGGTATTTATTAAATAAATATTTTAAATACAAATATTAAATATGTATTAAAACTATATATTATTATCAGATTAATGTACATTACTTTAAATATTTATATATATATAGGTCTGTCACTCACCACTAGTTTATTGGTGATTTTGGCCGACACGAAGCCGAAGGCGAGAATATACACACACGGGTGTTTCTCGAAGAGCAGGACGGATGATTTTTTATAAATCATCATAGCGAGGATGATAACTGAGCCGATGTGCAGGACGGGAGACAAAACACTCGTACCCTGAAACAAACACATATAATGTGTAATAATGTAATATTTGTGGGTCCTGATAATGCCAGATATCTGAGGTTACCAGTAAAAAGTGGCCGACATTATTTTATAGGTACGTACCGCTATGGTGGAGCCGTTTTTCCCCACGCCGCCGGTAAATATGACTCGGAAGTAATTGGTACACGTGAAAACCGCGCCGATAAACGTGCAGAGTGGAGGAATCATCTTCATTTGGATGTTTATGACGGGAATCTGTCGAATGAGAAACAGTTCAGTTCAAAAAGCTTAAATATATCATATAATAATATACATCATTATTATATTATACCTTATTTCAAAGATTTATTTATATAGTTTTTAATGTATGATTTACATTAATATACTCTTTTATAATAGAATTTACATATTTTATATAGAATTTACTTATAGACATTATACTTTACATTATTTATTATTAATATATTATTTTATGTTATAATATTAAATATATAATGCATGTACATATATTTGAATTTACATTATTTATTAATATACAACATTAATATTACATACATATTACATGCACATACATTATATAATGTATCATCAATATTTTAATTAAAAACATTAAATAAAATATTAAAATATATTAATTAAAATATATAATTATTGTGTTTTTTATATTAAGGATTTATATTATATGATTAATATTAATTTATAAAAAATATATATATTTTTTGTACTTAAATTATAATACATTCGCATTATGTAATTTATTCTGTTATAATATATAAAATATATAGACTTTGTAAATGCATTATAATTTACATTGTAATTTATTTTTAACTATTTAAATTACACACTGTATTCTGTAATACACAAAATATTCCATAAATGAAACTTTATCTATTTACTATTTAAATACATTATAAAGAATAATGCAAATATATTATTATTATTATAATTATTAATATACCACATTATTGAAAAGACAAAGATATGACAATAACGTGAAAGGTATTTATGACAGCTAACTGGTATACGAGACTGATCAAATGAATCAACAGTTGTTATTTGTGGTTAGCACACACAGCTCGAGTTATTATGTTATATTAAGTTATAAACAGATTGAGTGTGTGTGTGAATTACCCGAGACTGCCAGAAAGCCGATCCGCCAACAGCAGCCAGTACATACATGAGAATTATGAAGATCTGCACTTCTGTAACATCAATGCTGAGCGGAGAAGAGAGCCGTGTTAGAACACACACACACACACACACACACACACGCTGATCACAGCAGGATTGGCTTCTGTTATCACAGATATATGATCTGAACTGGAATCACTGGTCTGAAAGCGTGAGGTTCATTAGTGTTTCAGGAAGCTGATTGATTGGTGCATTGCTCGCGTTTGATTGGCCGTTCGGCGCTGGACTTTACCGTTTCGTTCCAAAACGTGGGCCCAACCGTAGCCGTAAACATCTGCAACAACACTAGACAGATCTGCAGTTCTGTAACATCAAATCTGCCCACGGGACAGTGACAACACAGGCTTCAAACATCAAACATACACACCCTTAAAGCAACAGAGAAGAGTAAACTAATTAACTAAAATAAAATTAAATAAATTTGAACATTGGATAAAGGCAGGCTCATCATTCTTGTTGATAATTTAGAGTTAAAGGTTTTTACTGAAGGGATTTTGAATTTATCTTTTCATCGCTCAGAAAATACTGTCAAAAGCCGGAAAAAAATTCGTTTCCACCATTTTAAAAAGAGTTATTAAACATGTTGTAAAACTTCAAGCCAAATATATATGAACAAACCCCACAGTAAAATTCATCAGAACATAGATGGGAATAAAACTGTAAGTTTTGGTGTGTGTGAGTGCTCCTGAAGTGGAGAACAACTCTCATTTGGAGAAAACGGCCGTTAAATAGTGTCTTGTCTTAATGAAAGGGTTAAAGTTCATGTGCTAAAAAGTTTAATTTATTTTAATTAAATATATACTGATTTTTATTAAAGCTACAAAAGTTCTCCGTCTTTCGTTCATGACCCCAGTTATCGCGATATGCATATCCTGATATATACATCTGCGATGTTTCGATATATTCTGCAGCCCTAGATAAAATGTAATTTTGCATAATACTCACATGCCGAAGCGCAGTGTGCCGGAGACGTAGGTCTGCCAGTGCGCGCAATAAAACATGAACATGCCGGAGAAACAGCAGAAGAACATCCAGTCAGGGTGAGAGCCCAGCTGAACCGCTATACTGGTGCCCAACACCACAAACACTGCCAGAAATTGACAAGTTACAATTAATATATATAAATACACATGTACATCTAAAATGTACAAACATCATATATCATTTACATGTACGACATGACTAATAATGCAAATTATTTATTAAATATTCATATTATTTAATTTTTATATATTTGAATTATTTGTATAATTTATTATGTACATACATTATGTACATCATTTTGAAAATATTATTTAAATGAAAAAAATTATTAATTATGTAAGTATGCCATTACATTAAAGCATTATTAAATGATTATATGATATAAAAATGTATATTAAATTATATTATTATTATTATCATCAATACAATTCATATAATTATACATATTATAATTATTTGTTATGATCTATTATCTAAAATGTTCATGAACTATAAATAATATGCTTATATTGTCCTTTATTATTATTATATATTTTATTGATAAATTACAAATTTTGCAAATATAAACAAATATTTTACATACAAATTATTATTAAATAAATATAGTAAATAAAAAATTATGTAATATACCACAATATTTGATGGTAAAGATATTCACGGCAGATAATGGAAACATGCAGTAAATAAAAACGTTCTAAAACCGCTAAAGTCATCTGTGTGATTCGTGTTAATGGCTAACGATTGCGCAACAACAACGGACGGCCCTTAAAGTGTGCGCCGGTCACCTGTGGAGAGCGAGTCGCAGCCGTGGTCGAACAGCTCCCCCAGTGGTGAACTGCTGTTGGTGCGTCTGGCCTGTTTCCCATCGATGGCGTCCAGCGACTGATAGACGAACAGGCCCACGGCACACAGGAGATACGCCCAGAGAGGAGCCTGAACACGAGCCATTAAAGGGACAGTACACCCAAAAATGAAAATTAGCCCATGATTTACTCTCCCTCAAGCCGTCCTAGGTGTGTATGACACTCTTTTCTCAGACGAGTGTGTGTGGATACCTGTTCGGTTGCAGTCGGGCAGTAATACACTAGCACCAGTGTCGTGAAGATGTTGGTCGCCAGGCCTACGATGGTGATGAGGTTGGGCGCGATCCAGGGTGGCATTCTGCCGACGAGCCACTCCCAGTAACGTTGCATTATGGGTTCGAGTAGCGAGCGTCCCGAGCTGCTGTAGCGATGCTCCTCTAAACGCTTCAGCTGGTGGCGTGACAGAACCGGCGCCGGCAGCTCGACCAGTCGCCGCAGGGCGCTAGGAGCGAACCAGCACGACGAATCCATGCCGCGTCGCCGCTCGCGGCTACTGGCCCCGCCCCGCCCGCTCATCACTCTCAGCCAATCACAGCCTGAGCCTGACTCCGCCCACTACACGCCTGCAGAGCCACAGCAGGATGGCTAGGCACCTTCAAACAGATAAGTTCATTTAATAATGAAAACTATGACTGCGGGAATACTGGGATTATTAGTTGTTATCAAAAATGCAAATCTTTTCACCTGTTCACCAATCGTGAGTTGGTAGACGCCAACAGGCCACGCCCCCAAACAAAAGCCTCTGGAGCGCACGTCACGCCGGCCAACCGCGATGCACTTCCTGACCCTCACTGCAACGAAACACACCAAAAACACTTGATAAATGTTCAGGATAATATTGTAAACACTAGCGTATGGAAGCTTTTCCACTAAGTAAGAAATGGTGATGTGAATGTTTTCCTCAGAATTGTAAGATATAAAATCTGAGATAAAAACTCGCAATTCTGAGGAGATTTTTTTGTAATTTTGACCTTTTTTATATTCTGTAGCAGAAACAAGCTTTCATACTTACAATGACATACAGTGGGAAATGTACTATTCAGAAAACAAAACTCTCAAGAAAGGCATTTGTAAATCGGAGTAAAATTACAGACAAATCCATACACACACACTTCCCAGACCTAACTGCACACACAGATTCCACTCATTTAGGCTGACTACAACATAACAAGTTTTTTCCCTCAGTACTATGGTATTATTACTATCTGATATTTTTTAAAGAGCTGTCATGCTACTAAAACCGGAATAATATGTTAATTAAGATCATTATTATGTAACAGTGGAGGAGTAACGTTAATCTGTCTGGCTCAGTGATACCGGGATTAACGGGTCAAATCGCGGATATATCTAAGTGTCACCGGGTCTCGGGTCCGGTGTACAAGGTAGTTCGAGTCCCGGTCCAGTCCGATGTCTATCCTATCTTTTGCCCTTCCGATCGCATAACTCACCCAGTAACTTCAGATGAACGCTAGATTCGGAGAAAAGCACGATCTATCCGTTCGGGCCGATGGGATCCTGATGTTTTGAGTCTGGTGTCGGTTCTGCCGGTCCCGGTCCGGTTAGCGCAAACTGCTAGACCAACACCGGTCACTTCCGGTGCAGGTCCACAAGATGCGTCAAGGGTGTCGTAGATGCGAGGAACTGCGCAGGTGCAGAGGTGATTCTAGAAAGTCGTAGAGGCGCTGCTAGCGCGCAGGACGAGCACCGAAGAACATAGACATAAACACTAGACCTCACCTTGGCTACGGCAGTTCATTGGAACGAACATAGATATGTATATAAAGGCTAGATGTGTCGTCAGCGCTGCTGGCCAATGGAAGTCGTCGTCTGACTGCACTTGACGGCCATCTTGCCACAGGCAGCTCGCTCACTCGTAACATTGTGGTAATGTACATGTACTATTTAAATAAACATAACTTGCTCAATTTTCTACCGATTTTCAAACGGTTTGGTTTGTTATAAACGTCAGAGATGTAGATGACACTGCATACGTATCAATAAAAAGTGTATAAATAAATAATCATCCAGATAATTATAGCCACATTAATAACGTTTGTAAGAAACCAAACCGTTTGTAAATCCGTCAAGATTTCAACGAGATACGAGTATTTGTGTTCATGCTGACCACTCATCTTGCATCAGCTTGTCTGTGACAAGATGGCTGCCGGTGATGACGATAGAAACTCCGCCGTAGCACATCTAGCCTTTATATACATTTCTATGGGAACGAATGCGTCAAAGCTGCCATCTTGAAACAGGGGAGCCCCTCCAGTATCAGCGTTAATGTTGTAGACACAGGTCTAACAGAAATAAAATCACCATAAATCATCATGAATGCGATTTTTCTTGTTTTTTGGTTTGTTCCAACGGTCAGACATGTATTTATCATTGATTCCAGCAGGTGCGTCGTTAGACATGGGCATTAAGGGCTTCAGCCCCGGATGTTTTTTTATAGCCCCAGATCCAAAAAAAAAAAAAAAAAAAATTAAAAAAAATTTGATAATTATTATTAAATTTTAATAATGTAGTATTTGTTTTAAAAAAAATCCAGGGTATTTCAATCTATCCTTTAGAATCATGTGTTAAAGATGACTAAATGTTCAAGCAGATCAAAATTACTATGGTTACACAACACGCTCGTGTTTAGATCACCAGAGGAGAGATAGAGGTTTACAAAACTTTATTTAAAACACTTATTATTCAACAATTAACATTATTTGTATATATGGAAAAAAACATTAAAATTCCAAAACCAGATTTCCATCATAAACAACACACAAAGCATCTTAACGACATGAGAAAGGAGTCTGTGTCAATGCTTGATAGAAGTTCAATATGAACAGCTTTGGTAGTAAGGCACTTGCACAGTTTTCCCCAACATTTTTCACATCCGCATCCAAACTGAACCTGGAAGGGGCCAAAACAGTCAATGTTGAATAGAAAGCGACGAAATCCGTCATCATATGAATTTCTCCCTTCTTTCGCCATTTCTTACATTCAAAGCAGCTGTGCTGGTGTCTTTTTACTGCCTCTTACCATCCAATATTTTCGTCTCAGTTCTGCGTACACACGCTCAGGTCCTGGATGTAACAGGAGATTGTCGTGATGTTGAATCAGAAGCTTTACAAGTGGGTGAGCAGGATCTAAGACAATAGGGTGAAGAGTGTTTGAGAAGTGCTTACATCTGAGAAGGCGTCCACCTACTCTGACTAATTTGGTTTTGTGATCATACTCTGGGGCTAGAGTTAGAAGACGACTACAGTGAGATACAGGTTTACCTAACTGGAGTTGGGCTATTTCTTCTGGGAAGCTTTCAACTTGAGCACGTCTCAGAAGTTCCTGTTCAGCTTGTGTATAGTCGTCGGCTGAGAGTTCACTTTCTGAAGGGAAATAGCAGTAGCCTTAATCAGATCTGGAAGTGAATTGTATCGAGAGATATCTGCGGTGTATAACTGCGGTGTTTTTAGATGTCATCGCTTACATCATGAGGCTGTTTGGGCCAACCACTAACTGACTGAGTTAGGAACTATGGACCTTGATTCCGTCGGCTTTTATCCGTCTCCTCTGGTGTCAGCTTTGAGATATAGCCTGCCACAGCAAAAAAAAAATGTCTGGAGATTTGTCACCATGGGTGTTAAAATTATCACTTTCCCGGTGAACATACAGGTCCATCTTTGCTAGTGTTAAAACAACACTGATGAAAGTGTTTATTTTTTAAACACTGTGTTAGTGTTTCATTTAATCACTCAAGGTGTTAGAAATTATTACTCTTAAATATACACATTTAACACTTTATGGTGTTTAATCACACAACTCCAGTGTATTTTTTTCATGTTGATTTAATGTTTATAATGTATACTTATTTTAAAATGGTAATGCAGACGAAATTTAAAATAAATAAACCTGAAGATATTTTTCCAAAAACCAAGTGACTATGAATTTATTTTAACATTTATTAAAATTTACATTTTTCAAAACATACACTTGAATAAGACAACTTTCCAATGCAATACCATCTTATTATTTCAAAGAATAATTTCACTTTGAAATAAACACATCACTCTTTATTACTCTTAAAAAAACTTTATTTCAAAACAATCCAAAAAGTACAGTTCTGTTCATTGAAAAGTTAAAAATAAAGGCAAAATGTAAACTGTTGTTTCAAACAAATTATTTTTTTAATTAACCAACAAGCATGTTTACATCATAGGTTAATTTTTAAAATAAACGATGAATGCACAATATATGGATTTCTGTCATCAGAATTATATGATGTATAATACTTAAGTCCTGAACACATCAGTGAATGTGAGTCCTGTCAGTGAAGTTAATTCAGTACCTTTGACTTTGCAACAGTACAGCAGTGCTTGAGTCAAAAACAGAAAAACAGTAGCAGGATATGAGTGGATGCTAACAGTAAAGTTCAGTGCAGTTGTTTCACAGAGCAGAAGAGGCTGTGCAGATCCAACTTCAGTGAAAAATCGTGTAGTACTGGGTACCTAGACAACACAAAACCAGATCATTTACACATTTGTGTTTCAGAAATACAGCAAGTTTAGGGTGAAAAAAAGTTCAATCATCGAGTCAAACAACAAAATTTTTTGTTCGATTAAGACTTTTACTGATACTACAATTTACTGATTTCCAAGTAAATCGAAGATTTAATAATCAAAAAATGTAATTCTGTCATTAATTATTCACCCTCATGTTGTTCCAAACCAGTAAGAGTTTTGCTCATCTTCGAAACACTGAAAGGGTGTGTGACTCATCCATGTGACTAGTGGTTTAACATAAATTTAACTCAACTTTATTAACAAAATATTCCTATTCAGTGCACATCAACAACATGCTTGAGTTGTAACGTTCTCATGAACGCATGTTGGAAATAAATATTTAATAAATTAAGTGGTAAATGTGTTTTTGCTGCAAACACAGCACTTGCCTAATAAAAAGTTATGCTAAACCACTGGAGTCGCATGGAGTACTTTAATGATGTTCTTTTGTCTGGGGCTTGAAAGTGGTGGTTGCGCACATTGTCAATGGAGGGGGACGAAGCTCTCAGATTTCATTAAAACTATCTTCGTTTGTGTTGTGAACATTAAAGTCTCACATGTTTGGAACGACATGAAGGTGAGCAATTAATGACAGAATTTCCGTTTGTGGGTGAACTAACACTTTAAGAATAAATTAAGACACGCACCTTAGGAGATCTCACTAAATAGTCAGCTGCCGGATTCTGGAAGGATCGGTGTTCCCGTCTTGTGGCTTAGTAATGTTGGGGGCAGGTGATGGGCAGAGATTTTCCAATCAGTTGAGTCTAAAATTAAACAACAAGAAAACATCTACTTGTCAAATCAAGAAAACCATTGATTAGAAGTCTTATTTCAAGTATATATATATACACACTTTTGTAAAGTAATTTGACTAGACAAATTCAAAATCAGTGTTATGAAACAAAGAAAATCTAGTTATACCAAGCTAAGATTATTTTTTGTTTGTGCCCATGATTCTCTCATATGTTAACTTATCTGTCATCTTTCCATCACCAGGTTCTGTACAGTCTTTAAACACCAAGCCTGGTACCCTTAGCCACTTGGTGCATCACTCCTAGCAAAAATCAACACATTTAAACATTAAAGCATCTCCAAATATCAGCCAAAAGTTAATTTGAAATAATTGCTTACCCATTCTAAGACGATTGGTCCTCCAAATAAGGAAATAAAGTGAAAGTTTCAGGTGCATTGTTGGTCCGCAGTTTGTGGAGCTGAGCTGGCCTTCTGTTTTATACCCAAGTTAGGTCTGCTAGCAGACGAGAGTAAAAGATAGTTTGAGGATAAATAATTTATGATATTTGGACATCACAAAACAACATCATATTATGAAACACGTAGCATAGTAAATGAGTAAAAAACACTTTAGTTACCTACTCGGTGTTTTCACTGTTCAAAGCAAACTCCGTGTCTGCATTCTGCTCTGCGTCACGAGTCAAAGATGCAGGACCTAGACGGTTTAAGCGCGCACATCACATAAATATCGTTACAAAACAATATAATGCCATGAAATTCATGAGGTACTCAGTTCTTTGGCTGTAAAAGCTCTTTCAGTGGTGAAGGATTTGTTTGGCTGAAATGCAGAAGCTACTGAGAATGAAACAGTCGCCCCATGAACAACCCGTATGTCTCGTCTCACAGTACGGAGGGCCATATCTTCAGGAAGTCCTTGAAGATCAAGTTGCTGTGCTGCTTCATACAGTAACATTGTCCTCTCTAATCCGTCATCCAATATAGAGTATGTGTCGAGTTCCTTCTCTCCATTTCTCAAGATCCCTCAGCTAACCTTCAAAAGACCTTTGCAGTTGGTCTGTCCATACAAAGTCTCTACTTTTGAGTTCACAAGACAACTGTTTTCTGCTGATGCTTGTGTTTCATGTTTACCTTTGGCATTGAAGTCATACCATATTTCTAAATGTCTCTTCACATTGGGCTTTGAGATCACATTGTGAGATCTGGTCATCACAGCCACACCTATTTGAGGGTTTTTCATTCAGGGATCTTGATTCAGCAGTTTGACATTAGTAATGCTGCACAGTGTTGCAGAAGGGGCAGGACTTCGTCGGTTTCTCCTTCTTGACTGCTGTAACACTTGCTGGTTTACTCTGTTCGCCACCATGCAGGACAGTAGCAAATTGTTGAACCGGCTTGCAATTCATTTGCTGTTCTCTCTGTGGCTGACAGTAGGCTCTGCTTACATTACTAACGTACTGTGACTCATGCTCTTGTACTCTGAGCTCATATTCCAGCCAATCGCTGAGTTCTATCAGTGTTGGAACTGGGTTCTGAATGGGGTTAACAAACACTCTGAAGTTTGCTTTAAGATCATGAGGCAATTTGGCAAGGAGACGTGAAACATGTGACCCACATTTGAGCTCTGTCCATCCTTTAGATCCAAGTTGGTCCATCATTCCAACTCATGCACACACTTTGAGGGCAAACATTGTAAAAGATTTAGTGTCACCACTCCTGATTTTTGGGCCATCCATTAATTCTGCAATCCTTTGTAGTGCGAGTTGATGTGGTCGACCATAAAGACCATAAAGCACTGTTTCAGATGATCAACGAGTATTTGGTACTTGTAACGTTCTGTAGCCTCAGCAGGTAGGAAATTCTCCAGTGCAATTTTGAGTCGTGCAATCTCTCTGGGATCTTCACTGCAAAAATGAGGAAGGGTGGGAATAGGACCTCTGTAGGTGGGCTAAACATGAGGATATGGAAGAGAAGGAGGGCACACTGGGTGGTATGGATGATATGTCTCAGGCTGAGAGTAATCTGAGTACTGTCGTGGGGTCAAGAAGCTTGATTTGTCTGCAGGATTAGGAGCTGATTGACCATAGCTGTCTGAGTGTCGCTCATGTGCATGGTGAGCTAATGTACCCCTTGGAGTAAGTCTCTCATCTTGATAGACTGGACTTGTAGCTGGAATCCCATGATAAGGTTGATGATAACCATATGGTTCAGTGGAAGTGAAATAGCGGACGGGTTTGCAGCTCAGACTATGATCTTTATAAGTCCCATACATAGTTGCTGTCTCTTGACTGTAGTCCAATGTACATCTGGAAAACATCAGAACAAGATAAAGAACTGACCAACCACAAGACAAGAAAATTAAGCATCACTCACTTGGCACAAGACTCAACTTACAGTCCCATAACTGCCACGCTGTAGGTCTGCGGTGCGTTTACGGTCACGTCAAACTTGGGCAAAACTAAACCAGAAACAAAGCGCTTTAGATTAAGGCCTCAGATCAGTCATTGAACTTCCATTACACAACAACTTACCGTATTTTTTCACCTCAAAGACTTGGGAGACTAGTGTTGGCAGTCTTCACTTCATTACTCCGTTTTACAACGCTGCTGTGGGATGCAGTTCTGACTGTGGACTTTGTGTCCCTCTGCTCTTCCCTGCTCAAGGCCTTGGAAGGACAGACTGTTTGGGCGGGCGGGCGGACGGACGGTTTTACGGTTTGGGCGGGCGGGCGGACGGACGGTTTTACGGTTTGGGCGGGCGGGCGGACGGACGGTTTTACGGTTTGGGCGGACGGGCAGTTTGGGCGGGCGGACGGTTTTACGGTTTGGGCGGACGGACGGTTTTACGGTTTGGGCGGACGGGCAGTTTGGGCGGGCGGACGGTTTTACGGTTTGGGCGGGCGGGCGGACGGACGGTTTTACGGTTTGGACGGGCGGGCGAACAGACGGACGGACGGTTTGGGCGGACGGTTTTACGGTTTGGGCGGGCGGACGGACGGATGGATGGACGGTTTGGGCGGACGGTTTTACGGTTTGGGCGGGCGGGCGGGCGGTTTGGGCTTGAGGAGAGAACTCTCTGAAATGCATAAATTATTCGCCTTGGAGAAGTCCGAGTACGGGGCATTGGCTGCGGCGATTTGTTGGGCCAGTTGCTCCCCTCCAATAGATATACAGCTTTCTTTAAGGACACCATTGCAGATTGACACCATTACATCTGCGAGAGAAAGTCCAAACAAACAGTGAAGAATATCAACTTTGTGGCTTAAAGTGCATGTCTCATAAAGATGATAAAGAGTATATGGTTCAGATCAGCCAATAGCTCACCTGTTCCCTCCTCAGTAACATTCACAAGAAATGTGTCTCGCATTTGGTCTTCAAATTTGGTGTTGAAAAACACTGACGCATCAACAGTAAGAGAGGCACAGCCCGTGGCATTCATCTGGTAGGAGAACAAACACAATTAAGTCAAGCACAGGCAAAAGGAAAACCCTCAGCAGTAAGGCAGGAGTCACACACCTTTGTGGTTTGAGTCAGGAACTGTCCGGTCAAATTATGAGGCAGACTGTACGGAAATGGATCACAGCACACTTCCACTAAGGCTTGACCAGGTACAGGTTGGCCATATGTATATCTGGGAAACATCAGAACAAGATAAAGAACTGACCAACCACAAGACAAGAAAATAAAGCATTACTCACTTGGCACAAGACTCAACTTACAGTCCCATAACTGCCACGCTGTAGGTCTGCGGTGCGTTTACGGTCTCGTCAAACTTGGGCAAAACTAAACCAGAAACAAAGCGCTTTAGATTAAGGCCTCAGATCTGTCATTAAACTTCCATTACACAACAACTTACCGTATTTTTTTCACTTTAAAAACTTGGTAGACTAGTGTTGAGACTCTTCACTTCAGAACTACTCCATTCTGCGGCGTCTAGGTCTTGTGTCTGATTGACGGACAGACCGACGCACTGATGATGGACACACGCACCGACGCACCCACGGACGCACGCACAGACGCAAACAAGCGCGGACGGACATTCTTCCGCCCGTCATATTAAAAGACCACATTCATTAACAAAAGCTAGTATAGACCATTACAACTCAAGCCTACATTGTACCAATTTCTAGAGCAAGAACCAAACTAACAGATATACCGACACTGAAGTTGCGATAAAAATTCAGGCCCTTGTACTTCAGACACTGGGGTAAACTGAAGTGGCAGTCTAATCATTAGTGCCACACACTGAAATATTCAGATTAAAAGCCCAAACCAAAAACCTGATTGGGGCACACAGACACCCCTTCAGCACTCAGACGTCTTCCTGGCTCCATGATCCGAGATTCAGCTTGAGCAGAAACCATCAGAACGTTTCCCTCCGCAGGAACAGCCGTAGCTGGAGAAAACTGCAGACACACCTGGAACAAGGATCAACACGCTGTAGGACACACACCAACATTCCCAAATTGAAAAATAGCCACATCATACAGTACCTGGATCTGGAAACGTATATCGGTGTTAAACGGCTCCTCCTTTGGATTAGACCTGACAGAAGACATAGGTGTGCAAGTTACGGAACAAACAGACCAGCAAACTGAACTACAAAACTAATGTCCACTCACCATATAGATTATGTCAGCGCTGTAGCTACCAGCCTCTCCAACAAATGAATACTCCACGGTCACTGGAAACGAAGCACCACATTTGAGCAGCTGATAGAGCTTCACTATTGTCAGTTCACTAAACGATGGGTTGTCGGGAGAAACAGGTAGGAGAAGCTGAACAAACCTTGTAGCTGTATTGAAGTATGGCGATTTATAACCATAAAAAACCTCTGGATTAGGACTCGCCTGGGGAAGATCAAACTTTATCAATATCATGATAGAGAAAGTCTTAATTTTTACAAAATACAAGTCGTACCACCAGATTCAGATCAGCCTTAAGATTAGCAGTGTTTAGGGAGAACACAGCCCGTCCATTCTTGTTTGTGGATCGATTCAACAGCAGTTTGTTGGGCCAGTTGCTCCCCTCCAAGAGATATACAGCTTTGTTTAAGGACAGCATTGCAGATTGACACCATTACATCTGCGAGAGAAAGTCCAAACAAACAGTGAAGAATATCAACTTTGTGGCTTAAAGTGGATGTCTTGTAAAGATGATAAAGAGTATATGGTTCAGATCAGCCAATAGCTCACCTGTTCCCTCCTCAGTAACATTCACATTCACAAGAAATGAGTCTTGCATTTGGTCTTCAAATTTGGTGTTGAAAAACACTGATGGATCAACAGTAAGAGAGGCACAGCCCATGGAATTCATCTGGTAGGAGAACAGACACAATTAAGTCAAGCACAGGCAAAAGGAAACCTTCAGCAGTAAGGTACAAGATAAAGAACTGACCAACCACAAGACAAGAAAATAAAGCATTACTCACTTGGCACAAGACTCAACTTTCAGTCCCACAACTGCCACGCTGTAGGTCTGCGGTGCGTTTACGGTCACGTCAAACTTGGGCAAAACTAAACCAGAAACAAAGCGCTTTAGATTAAGGCCTCAGATCAGTCATTAAACTTCCATTACACAACAACTTACTGTATTTTTTCACCTCAAAGACTTGGCAGACTAGTGTTGGCACTCTTCACTTCTGCGACGCCGCGGCCTAGTTACAGTCGCCTAGGTCTTTGTGTCGCACTGCCTCATTGCTTCTCTGGCTACGTGGTGTGCTCCACCTCCATCACCTCCAGTAATCCCCTTGGTAGTGTTGGGTCTCTTCTCTCCATTGCTACTCCATTCTACAATGCCGCCGTGGGATGCTGTCCTGAGGGTGAGCTGAGTCTCCGTCTGCCCTTCCCTGCTCAAGGCCATCCCCCCTGGCTGTGACCACCACCTGCACCAACCTTTCCTCCAGCTACGGACGGACGGCTGCCGTGGGATGCTGTTCTGACTGTAGACTGGGTGTCCGTCTGCTCTTCCCTGCTCAAGGCCTTGGAAGGGCGGACGGATAGTTTAGGCGGGCGGGCGGACGGACAGTTTGGGCGGGCGGGCGGACGGGTTTTACGGTTTGGGCGGGCAGACGGTTTAGGCGGGCAGGTTTTACGGTTTGGGCGGGCGGACGGTTTAGGCGGGCGGGTTTTACGGTTTGGGCGGGCGGGTTTTACGGTTTGGGCGGGCGGACGGTTTAGGCGGGCGGGTTTTACGGTTTGGGCGGGCAGGTTTTACGGTTTGGGCGGGCGGTTTGGGCGGGCAGGTTTTACGGTTTGGGCGGACGGACGGTTTGGGCGGGCGGACTTACTTCTGCCCGTCACATTAAAATATCACACTCAGTTAGCTGGAGGACAATAAAAAGCTGAAAAAACCAAGCAAAAGGTTGGTGCAGATGGTGGTGACAGCCGGGGGGATAGCCTTGAGCAGGGAAGAGCAGACGGACACCCAGTCCATAATCAGAGCCGCATCTCACGGTGGCCGTCCGTCCGTAGCTGGAGGAAAGGTTGGTGCAGGTGGTGGTCACAGCCAGGGGGGATGGCCTCGAGCAGGGAAGGGCAGATGGAGACGCAGCCCACAGTCAGGACAGCATCCCACGGAGGCATCGCAGAATGGAGTAGCAATGGAGAGAAGAGACCCAACACTACCAAGGGGATTACTGGAGGTGATGGAGGTGAAGCACACCACGTAGCCAGAGAAGCAATGAGGCAGTGCGACACAAAGACCTAGGGGACCACGACTAGGCCACAGCGCCGACCCCCTGAAGTGGAAGCAGCGATCCTGAGGTTAGAGGCTGAGCTGCAGCAACCATAGATGGAGGAGGAACCTGAGGGAGGGCGGAGCTAGTCAAAGGCGAAAGAGGTGGAGAGCCGTAGGGCAGCGAATGGGCCTCAAGTCCATGGCGAAGAAGATGTAATGTCCAACAGAGGGAAGCCGAATGGCCGATGGTCCACACTGGAGTCAAGGGTGGTAAGAGAGCACAGCTGCAGTCTCACTGGGAAGTCTTTTTGTCACAATTGGAGTCTTATCAAAACGAGTCACGGATATCTGTTAGGAATGATCAAGATTAGAAAAGGGGAAACAAAAAAAACACATGATCATCATCCATTTGATCACTGGATGGCAAACAAACCAAGAGTAGTGGTTCACAAAGCTTATTTTCACCATCTATAAAGTTTAGTAAACTCAAACATAAAAACAGAATGCTTCTCTTCACTTCAAATGCCTAATGGCACTTACCTGGTTCTTTAAGTCCATCAACAGCAAAGAGAAAAACGGTAAAAATGAGCTTCTTCCAAACACAAATCTCCCTCACAGCCATGAGGACAGTTCACCCAAGACTAAACCATTTCAAGCCGCTCTTCAGACTCTAATATATCAGGAACGCATTCATCTCGTTAATTCAATTAATTAACCACCACCTGGCAGTAATTAATGTTATCATTTGATTGGGAGTTTCAACTGCCTTTGATTTGAAACGCGACACATTATGGAGGTTAGCGGACGAATTTTCTAGTTGCCATATCAACACTATAGAATTTTAAAAATATATAGCCTATGTATTGAAGATATTACTGAACATTTATTTGACCATAGCAGAAGTAAGTTTCTTGTGCTCATTTTAAACAAGTCTGATATTATTTGATCTTATATCTGTTAATTAACAGTTGAGACAGTTCTTGAAAGATGGTGTGACAGCAGAAGATAGACTAGCTGGGTTTAAATCCTATATTTAAGAGAACTTTGTCCCAGTTGTGCAGGCGGGGCATGTTGTCACACTGCGTTGCAATGAGCAAATGATTACAATAATTGCTTTTCTACTCTATACTTGTATGAACTCTATTGAGAAACCACGAGAAAAGGGTGAATAAATTCTGAGTTTCAATGTTCAGAAATTATAAATAGAGGGTATGTCACTCAAGGTATTGACATAGCACGTGGCACAGGACAGCAAACACAAGGGGATCAAATTGGAAGAAACAGACATTGACAGCAGGTGACATAGATGAAGCAAAGATGACAAAACGAGGGTAACAAGGGATGAGGATGTTGAAATGAATGATCCACGCATGGAAGCAAATGCAAAATGTTTCTGCTTATTGTTGACAATCGACAATCACATATCAAATAGAAATGGCCTTAATGAGAACTCTTTCAAGGATTATTTTACATAGATGTTATTTCTATCAAACAACAGTGCAATCTTTTTGTGTCCAGAGGAAAAGGAGCAATTTATATATTAGCATTAAAGAGTGGTTTCAGCAACTTGTTTCTTTCTAAGGTTAGCTAATCAATATTTTTTGGCACTAATCTGTTAAGTTAAAGTTCAATTGACCTATGGCTAAGCCACGCCCTCAAACGCGATAAACCAATCACAGTGCGCAGCTAACCTCAATACACTCTGACATTCTCTGCTTCCACTTCCATTGAAATGCATTGGAGTTAAGTCAGTTTACATTCGTTTTTTCTTGTTATTTTAAGTTTAAAATGGTCAAACGGTGTGTATGGGGTACATGCAACTCTGACACTATAGGTTCCTGAGCGGCTGGGCGACGATGTGTATTTTTTTTTACCCTTTCCCAAACCACATCTTAACCGTGATAAGTGTCTGCTCTGGATAAAGTTATGCGGTAGATAGACCACAACACCAACTAAACGCGGTTAAATTAAACAAGGATGCCTACATCTGAACTAAGTTAAGTCAACAACGTATTTGACCGTTATCTTTTAAATCTCTAACGTAACGTTAGTCTAACGTTAGACGTACTCACGTATAGACCATTTCAAAAGATGTAAACAACACTGGTCCAGAAGCACTTCCTGTTTCAGTTTGTAACCGTTTTCTTTATTTCACATGTAAAGAAAACTTCTTAAAGATGTTTGTTTAACTTTTTGATTCAGTTTTAAATGTTCTATTGGTTGCATTTTATCCCACCTTTTATGTAGTGTTAAAAAATTGAAACAGGAAGTGCTTCTGGGCCAGTGTTGTTTACATCTTTTGAAATGGTCTATACATTCGAAAACATTAACGTTAGCTTCTAGCTGCGTTGTAAAACATGTTGTGCAACTTAGCTTCATTAATGTATCTATAAATAACCCAGAAAACAAATGCTAGCAATGTTGTGCTGAATGATTCATGTAGATACTGTAGCACCAAACGGTGATGGTAACGATATCATGTTTACACTGTGACTTGTAGCTACATCTCTGCCTGGAGCTGAAGCTTTTCATCGATCTTCTCAACAATAAAATTATTAATATATCCCTCCAAAGCATAGTTAAGGCCCTTTAGGTGACTTCAAGATGATAAATAAATTTTCTGTCTCCAAAAATCACCAATTTCCTCATGTGAAACGTCTCCTACTGTGACGTCTGCCATAGCGCCCGTGCAGTGTTTGTCCGAGTGAGTGGAGGGGGCGTGGCTTAGCCATAGGTCAATTGTGCACTCCTAAAGACAGTCACTTGTCGACACCTACTGGCTTAATGATGCAAGTTGAGCAAACACGGACAAGCGGAGTGATCCAAACGGTGAAAAGGCTGATAATGGTGAACACATTCAAGGACCATACATACAAATATATATTAGCAAATATAATAATATATGTTAACATATTAATATATAATAATATATTAATAAATATATATATTAGCAAATGACATCTGTGTTAAATGGGAATATATTGTAATAATGTTAAAAGACGTAAAGATAGAGCAAAAGATCGTGGTACAATCACTGATGATAAACTTTCCCTTTTGGATTTATACGAGATCATTTGTTCAATTGAAGGTGACTGTTTTAAACTCAATTCTCAGTTTTGTGTGCAGGCACATGGCCTTGTGTTTGGGCTGTGTGTGTCTTGTTTTCTGGCCCACCATCTTGTGCTTGTTACCCTCGTTTTGTCATCTTTGCTTCATCTATGTCACCTGCTGTCAATGTCTGTTTCTCCCAATTTGATCCCCTTGTGTTTGCTGTCCTGTGCCACGTGCTATGTCAATACATTGAGTGACATACCCTCTATTTATAATTTCTGAACATTGAAACTCAGAATTTATTCACCCTTTTCTCGTGGTTTCTCAATAGAGTTCATACAAGTATAGAGTAGAAAAGCAATTATTGTAATCATTTGCTCATTGCAACGCAGTGTGACAACATGCCCCGCCTGCACAACTGGGACAAAGTTCTCTTAAATATAGGATTTAAACCCAGCTAGTCTATCTTCTGCTGTCACACCATCTTTCAAGAACTGTCTCAATTGTTAATTAACAGATATAAGATCAAATAATATCAGACTTGTTTAAAATGAGCACAAGAAACTTACTTCTGCTATGGTCAAATAAATGTTCAGTAATATCTTCAATACATAGGCTATATATTTTTAAAATTCTATAGTGTTGATATGGCAACTAGAAAATTCGTCCGCTAACCTCCATAATGTGTCGCGTTTCAAATCAAAGGCAGTTGGAACTCCTAATCAAATGATAACATTAATTACTGCCAGGTGGTGGTTAATTAATTGAATTAACAAGATGAATGCGTTCCTGATATATTAGAGACTGAAGAGCGGCTTGATAATGTTTAGTCTTGGGTGAGCTGTCCTCATGGCTGTGAGGGACGAAGCACATTTTTACCCTTTTTCTCTTTGCTGTTGATGGACTTAAAGAGCCAGGTAAGTACCATTAGGCATTTGAAGTGAAGAGAAGCATTCTGTTTTTATGTTGGAGTTTACTAAACTTTATAGATGGTGAAAATAAGCTTTGTGAACCACTACTCTTGGTTTGTTTGCCATCCAGTGATCAAATGGATGATGATCATGTGTTTTTTTTTGTTTCCCCTTTTCTAATCTTGATCATTCCTAACAGATATCCGTGACTCGTTTTGATAAGACTCCAATTGTGACAAAAAGACTTCCCAGTGAGACTGCAGCTGTGCTCTCTTACCACCCTTGACTCCAGCGTGGACCATCGGCCATTCAGCCTCCCTCTGTTGGACATTACATCTTCTTCGCCATGGACTTGAGGCCCATTCGCTGCCCTACGGCTCTCCACCTCTTTTGCCTTTGAATATCTCCGCCCTCCCTCAGGTTCCTCCTCCATCTATGGTTGCTGCAGCTCAGCCTCTAACCTCAGGATCGCTGCTTCCACTTCAGGGGGTCGGCGCTGTGGCCTAGTCGTGGTCGCCTAGGTCTTTGTGTCTCACTGCCTCATCGCTTCTCTGGCTACGTGGTGTGCTCCACCTCCATCACCTCCAGTAATCCCCTTGGTAGTGATGGGTCTCTTCTCTCCATTGCTACTCCATTCTACAATGCCGCCGTGGGATGCTGTCCTGAGTGTGAGCTGAGTCTCCGTCTGCCCTTCCCTGCTCGAGGCCATCCCCCCTGGCTGTCACCACCACCTGCACCAACCTCTCCTCCAGCTACGGACGGACGGCCACCGTGAGATGCGGCTCTGACTATGGACTGGGCGTCCGTCTGCTCTTCCCTGCTCAAGGCTATCCCCCCGGCTGTCACCACCATCTGCACCAACCTTTTGCTTGGTTTTTTCAACTTTTTATTGTCCTCCAGCTAACTGAGTGTGATCTTTTAATGTGACGGGCAGAAGTAAGCCCGCCCGCCCAAACCGCCCGCCTAAACCGTCCGCCTGCACGCCCAAACCGTAAAACCCGCCCGCCCAAACCGTCCGTCCGCCGGCCCGCCCAAACCGCCCGCCCGCCCAAACCGTAAAACCCGCCCGCCCAAACCGTCCGTCCGCCGGCCCGCCCAAACCGCCCGCCCGCCCAAACCGTAAAACCCGCCCGCCTAAACCGTCCACCCGCCCGCCTAAACCGTAAAACCTGCCCGCCCAAACCGTCCGTCCGCCGGCCCGCCCAAACCGTAAAACCCGCCCAAACCACCCGCCCGCCTAAACTATCCGTCCACCCGCCCAATCTGTCCATCCGCCCGCCCGCCCGCCCGCCCAAACAGTCCGTCCGCCCTTCCAAGGCCTTGACCAGGGAAGAGCAGACGGACACCCAGTCTACAGTCAGAACAGCATCCCACGGTGGCCGTCCGTCCGTAGCTGGAGGAGAGGTTGGTGCAGGTGGTGGTCACAGCCAGGGGGGATGGCCTTGAGCAGGGAAGAGCAGACGGAGACTCAGCTCACCCTCAGGACAGCATCCCACGGCGGCATTGTAGAATGGAGTAGCAATGGAGAGAAGAGACCCAACATTACCGAGGGGATTACTGGAGGTGATGGAGGTGGAGCACACCACGTAGCCAGAGAAGCGATGAGGCAGTGAGACACAAAGACCTAGGCGACTGTGACTAGGCCGCGGCGTCGCAGAAGTGAAGAGTGCCAACACTAGTCTGCCAAGTCTTTGAGGTGAAAAAAATACAGTAAGTTGTTGTGTAATGGAAGTTCAATGACTGATCTGAGGCCTTAATCTAAAGTGCTTTGTTTCTGGTTTAGTTTTGCCCAAGTTTGACGTGACCGTAAACGCACCGCAGACCTACAGCGTGGTCAGTTATGGGACTGTAAGTTGAGTCTTGTGCCAAGTGAGTAATGCTTTATTTTCTTGTCTTGTGGTTGGTCAGTTCTTTATCTTGTTCTGATGTTTCCCAGATGTACATATGGCCAACCTGTACCTGGTCAAGCCTTAGTGGAAGTGTGCTGTGATCCATTTCCACACAGTCTGCTTCATAATTTGACTCGGACAGTTCCTGACTCAAACCGCAAAGGTGTGTGACTCCTGCCTTACTGCTGAGGGTTTTCCTTTTGCCTGTGCTTGACTTAATTGTGTCTGTTCTCCTACCAGATGAATGCCATGGGCTGTGCCTCTCTTACTGTTGATCCGTCAGTGTTTTTCAACACCAAATTTGAAGACCAAATGCAAGACACATTTCTTGTGAATGTGAATGTTACTGAGGAGGGAACAGGTGAGCTATTGGCTGATCTGAACCATATACTCTTTATCATCTTTACAAGACATCCTCTTTTAGCCACAAAGTTGATATTCTTCACTGTTTGTTTGGACTTTCTCTCGCAGATGTAATGGTGTCAATCTGCACTGCTGTCCTTAAACATAGCTGTATATCTCTTGGAGGGGAGCAATTGGCCCAACAAACTGCTGTTGAATCGATCCACAAACAAGAATGGACGGGCTGCGTTCTCCCTAAACACTGCTAATCTTAAGGCTGATCTGAATCTGGTGGTACGACTTGTATTTTGTAAAAATTAAGACTTTCTCTAGAATGATACTCATTAAGTTTGATCTTCCCCAGGCGAGTGCTAATCCAGAGGTTCTTTATGGTTATAAATCGCCATACTTCACTACAGATACAAGGTTTGTTCAGATTCTCCTACTCTTTCTCCTGACAACCCATCGTTTAGTGAACTGACAATAGTGAAGCTCTATCAGCTGCTCAAATGTGGTGCTTTGTTTCCAGTGACCGTGGAGTATTCATTTGTTGGCGAGGCTGGTAGCTACAGCGCTGACATAATCTATATGGTGAGTGGACATTAGTTTTGTAGTTCAGTTTGCTGGTCTATTTGTTCCGTAACTTGCACACCTATGTCTTCTGTCAGGGCTAATCCAAAGGAGGAGCCGTTTAACACTGATATGCGTTTCCAGAAGCAGGTACTGTATGATGTGGCTATTTTTCAATTTGGGAATGTTGGTGTGTGTCCTACAGCGTGTTGGTCCTTGTTCCAGGTGTGTCTGCAGTTTTCTCCAGCTACGGCTGTTCCTGCGGAGGGAAACGTTCTGATGGTTTCTGCTCAAGCTGAATCTCGGATCATGGAGCCAGGAAGACGTCTGAGTGCAGAAGGGGTGTCTGTGTGCCCCAATCAGGTTTTTGGTTTGGGCTTTTAATCTGAATATTTCAGTGTGTGGCACTAATGATTAGACTGCCACTTTAGTTTACCCCAGTGTCTGAAGTACAAGGGCCTGAATTTTTATCGCAACTTCAGTGTCGGTATATCTGTTAGTTTGGTTCTTGCTCTAGAAATTGGTACAATGTAGGCTTGTGTTGTAATAGTCTATACTAGCTTTTGTTAATGAATGTGGTCTTTTAATATGACGGGCGGAAGGACGTGCGTGCGTGCGTCTGTCTGTCCGTGGGTGCGTCGGTGCGTGCGTCCATCATCAGTGCGTCGGTCTGTCTGTCCGTCCGACACAAGACCTAGACGCCGCAGAATGGAGTAGTTATGAAGTGTAAAGTCCCAACACTAGTCTACCAAGTTTTTAAAGTGAAAAAACTACGGTAAGTTGTTGTGTAATGGAAGTTCAATGACTGATCTGAGGCCTTAATCTAAAGCGCTTTGTTTCTGGTTTAGTTTTGCCCAAGTTTGACGTGACCGTAAACGCACCGCAGACCTACAGCGTGGCAGTTATGGGACTGTAAGTTGAGTCTTGTGCCAAGTGAGTAATGCTTTATTTTCTTGTCTTGTGGTTGGTCAGTTCTTTATCTTGTTCTGATGTTTTCCAGATGTACATATGGCCAACCTGTACCTGGTCAAGCCTTAGTGGAAGTGTGCTGTGATCCATTTCCGTACAGTCTGCCTCATAATTTGACTCGGACAGTTCCTGACTCAAACCACAAAGGTGTGTGACTCCTGCCTTACTGCTGAGGGTTTTCCTTTTGCCTGTGCTTGACTTAATTGTGTCTGTTCTCCTACCAGATGAATGCCATGGGCTGTGCCTCTCTTACTGTTGATGCATCAGTGTTTTTCAACACCAAATTTGAAGACCAAATGCAAGACTCATTTCTTGTGAATGTGAATGTTACTGAGGAGGGAACAGGTGAGCTGTTGGCTGATCTGAACCATATACTCTTTATCATCTTTACAAGACATCCTCTTTTAGCCACAAAGTTGATATTCTTCACTGTTTGTTTGGACTTTCTCTCGCAGATGTAATGGTGTCAAAATCTGCAATGCTGTCCTTAAACATAGCTGTATATCTATTGGAGGGGAGCAACTGGCCCAACAAACCGCCGCAGCCAATGCCCCGTACTCGGACTTCTCCAAGGCGAATAATTTATGCATTTCAGAGAGTTCTCTCCTCAAGTCCAAACCGTCCGTCCGCCCGCCCAAACCGTTAAACCGTCCGCCCAAACCGTAAAACCGTCCGCCTAAACCGACCGCCCGCCCAAACCGTAAAACCGCCCGCCCAAACCGTAAAACCGTCCGTGCAACTGGCCCAACAAACCGCCGCAGCCAATGCCCCGTACTCGGACTTCTCCAAGGCGAATAATTTATGCAGATCAGAGAGTTCTCTCCTCAAGTTCATATACAGCAGCCAGTGAGGGCAGGACAGTTCTGCCTAGAGATCAAGACGATCCTCCTCAGCCCATGAGGGCACTGCCTGTAGATTGACGACGTGACCTTCTGCATTCTGTCAGTCACAAAGAGATTGATTATCTCACTGACAACCTAGGAGACATGAGACTACCAGGCTCGGCAACTCGGCTAACTTCAAGTCATCCTTTCTCTTCTTATCAACCAACTCAATCCCAACACAAGCTAGCCCATCAAGAAGATGCTACATATCCTCAACCAATATCCAATGTCCTCAACATATATATCCTCAACCAATAACGGATCCTCAACCAATAGTATCAACCAATAATGTATCCTCAACCAATATCCCGCAGCTCTTCAGTTTATGCCTCAGGACTACAGTCAAGAGACCGCAGCTACGTATGGGACTTATAAAGATCATGGTCTGAACTGCAAACCCGTGCGCTATTTCCCTTCCACTGAACCATATGGTTATCATCAACCTTATCATGGGATTCCAGCTACAAGTCCAGTCTATCAAGATGAGAGACTTACTCCAAGGGATACATTAGCTCACCATGCACATGAGCGACACTCAGACAGCTATGGTCAATCAGCTCCTAATCCTGCAGACAAATCAAGCTTCTTGACCTCACGACAGTACGCAGATTACTCTCAGTCTGAGACATATCAGCCATACCACCCAGTGCGCCCTCCTTCTCTTCCAAATCCTCATGTAGAGCCCACCTACAGAGGTCCTATTCCCACCATTCCTCATTTTTGCAGTGAAGATCGACTTGCAACGATGGCAAAAATGGCAAAGAAAATCAGACAACCTTCAAAGTGGTGAAGTTGTGGTAATTGTGGACCAGCAATCACCCAGAGCCTTAATAGATTGTTTTAAGTTTTTGGTGAAGATTTCTCAGAGGAAGTTTTTATAGGGGGTGTGAAATATTATTTTTAAGAAGGAAGATGTGTCTGTTAAATTATTTAACAGGCACTGCGAAATGGGCAACATGGAAAACCAGGAAAAATCAAGGATTGCAGCTTAAAAATATTAATATTGAAGTGATGTTTATGAAATTAGTGGCTGGTAGACTAAAAATAGAATTTGCATACGATAGTCTTGTAAATAATGAGAAGGGTTTCTGTGATTTGTGGTGTGTTGATGCTTTGTGTGTTTACGATGGAAATCTGTTTTTGGAATTTTAATGTTTTTTTAATTATAATTTTTTTTCCATATATACAAATAATGTTAATTGTTGAATAATAAGTGTTTTAAATAAAGTTTTGTAAACCTCTCTCTGTCTCCTCTGGTGATCTAAACACGAGCGTGTTGTGTAACCATAGTAACTTTGATCTGCTTGAATATTGTAGTCGTCTTTAACACATGATTCCGAAGGATAGATTGAAATACCCGGGACTTTTTTTAAACAAATACTAAATTGTTAAAATTTAATAATAATTATCAATTTTTTTTATTTATTTTTTTTTATAAAAAAAACATCCGGGGATGAAGCCCCGAATGCCCATGTCTAACGACGCGCCTGGCTGCAATATACATTATTCTCTGTATTGAATCATGTTCTCTTACCCACTTCAGCCCCTGATGTTTTTAAAACCTAGAAACGCCCCTGGATTCCAGAAAGAAAAAAAAAAAAAAAAAATTTTTTAAAAACATTCTTCCTTGTTCAGATTTCATCCATGAACATCATACGCTGCACAAAAGTCCGCCACCATCAATGAATTTGAAGTAAAGGCAGAGATAGCCGCGTTACCTAGCTACTTCCTATGACAAGACCCCTGTTCCAAGATGGCGGCGGTTTTGACGCATACTTAAAACCCCAAGGTGAGGTCTAGTGTATATGTCTATGACTGAAGAAGAAGAATCGCGCAATTAAATTCAACTACTTCTTTTGTATTTTTATTGCATTTTGATAAAAACAAAACATAATTTTCATACATACAACCATACATGTAAGTTGTAAATAAGAGAAAAATAAATTGGAATCTCTATTTATTGTTGATGCCTTGTTTTGATTAGTTAAAAAGTATTGATCTGTAATATATTATATAGTTTTTGATTATTATACTACAGTTTAATGACAAAACAAACAAATACGTAAATAAATACATTTAATGATAATAATTTTTTTTATATTTACTACGTTTTTTAGTTACTTTTCATACATTTCAGAAATAAAAAATAGATTAAAAGTATATAAAGTATTTTTAGAGTTCGAAAAAAAGTTTTTGAAAAGTCTCATCTAATTTCTTTCTCAGTTTCCAAAGTATTTCTATTTTTTCAGTGATTAATGTGATTAATCATCACGTTCACATACATTTAATAAGTAAGAAGTCAATATACATATTAGAATTGTGTGAGTGTGTGTGAGAGACGGAGATAGAGAGTCTGCGTCTCTCTCTCTCTCTCTCTCTCTCTCTCTCTCTCTCTCTCTCTCTCTCTCTCTCTCTCTCTCTCTCTCTCTTTAGGGGTGGAGCGTCATTTCATTTCTTCTCATCTCTTTCTAGCGAACTCGTCATCAGTCTGGCAAACACAGAAGAGTTGCGTGTTTATTGTCACTGGATGAAGTTCCGTCCAGTTGAACACACACGTATTTCTGCGTTCCGTGTTTAGAGTCGCGTGTCTATAAAACTCGTACATTTCTCCAGTTTTCCCCCCGTTTCTTTCTTTTTTGGGGGGAGTCGCTTCATGTCTGTTTGCCAAGAGACAACGTGTCGAGGGAAATATCGTCCTTCAATATCCAAAGAAAAACTCTGAGCAACTTTACATCAGGTTGGTGCCGCTTTTCAGACTTTTATTTGGTTTTAAACGTTGAGTTTAGCGTGTTCGATGGAACGCTCGCCGCTGACGTCACGAGCGTGGCCCCGCCCCTTCATCCCTCATTCCATAATTATATGTTCTGAACTTCTGCAAGTATGGCATTATAAAAACACATGCATGTTTCCACATTTCAGCCATTTTGTTTTAAAATGTAAAGGTAACTGTCTGAAATGTTGTTGTATTTATTTTCCGTAGTACATTTTGTTATTGCACTTCATTTACAGTGCTAGTATTACTATTTTTTTGCTTCATCATTAATAATAATTGGTTAAATAATAATAATAGCACTATTGTTCCTGAAACTGAGTCTGAATTTCCTCTTGAGCGTTTTTATGTTTGTGCTTGAGACCACAGACTGTCTGAACAACTTCTGCCACATGTTTTTATGGTCACATTTGTTCTTTTCCACTGTCTGCCTCACGTACACAGAGCCACAGACAGGCTGAAATGAAGAAACTATTCAGGAAACGTAATAACTACACCATAAAGAATTGCTGATATTGTAAGAGTGGCCTATACAGTAGGTGTTGTTGTGTTCTCTGTGTGATGTGTCTGCAGCGCTGGAGTTTGTTGTGTTTGTTCCAGCTCATGTAAATCATGTTGTGTTTGTAATACATCCCAGCCGGTTCCAGAACAGCAGTCGTAACCATGGCGACCCGAGGCCACGCCTCCAGCTCGTTAATGAGCAACCACACCAAGGAGCGGGTGACCATGGCCAAGGTCACTCTGGAGAACTTCTACAGCAACCTCATATCCCAACACGAGGAGCGCGAAATGAGGTATGAACACCGAATCATCATGATGAAGAGTTTCATAAGGAACTTCTGATCCTCAACGACACTCAAATCACACTTAAAACCATGGTATTATAGAGCGGAGTCAACAAAACTCGGATCTGAAGAACCTACACTCAAGCCCATTCAACATTTCTCACATTATCACATTTTATTCACAATAGTCTAGAAAATTGTGATAAATATGAGCAGAACTGAGGTGATATTTGACTGCATCTGAAGCGTTTGTGAGTCGTGTTCCGCTCCGCCAGTCGAGCGTGACGCTACATCAGTCCTCTGTGGTGAAACACTTCCTGTGTTGCTTATTTACAGGGCTTTATAACATTAACAGTTCTTTGCTAAAGTCGACACGAAACTCATATCTGAGCGCCAAAACCATTAAAATCATTTTTTGTTCATTGAAATAAAGGCAAAATATATATATTAGATGAAAAACATAAAGGTGATGTCGAGTGTGATCTGTTTTACACAACACATTTTGTGAATTATAGTATAGCATACCGCAGAAATATTATGAGAAGTGTGCTAATTTGGTTCTTGCGTCTCGTAATCTAGAACGTTCTGTTGACAGGCAGCAGAAACTGGAGAAGGTGATGGATGAGGAAGGGCTGCCCGATGAAGAGGTAACAAACACGCACACGTTCACACCAAGAACGCTAACGATAAACATAACAATAAAAATATTAGTGTTCACACCAGCGGACGATAACTATAACGATAGCTATATTAGTGTTCACACCAGCGGACGATAACTAAAACGATAACTATATTAGTGTTCACACCAGCGGACGATAACTATAACGATAACTATATTAGCGTTCACACCAGCGGACGATAACTATAACGATAGCTATATTAGTGTTCACACCAGCGGACGATAACTATAACGATAACTATATTAGTGTTCACACCAGCGGACGATAACTAAAACGATAACTATATTAGTGTTCACACCAGCGGACGATAACTATAACGATAACTATATTAGCGTTCACACCAGCGGACGATAACTATAACGATAACTATATTAGTGTTCACACCAGCGGACGATAACTATAACGATAACTATATTAGTGTTCACACCAGCGGACGATAACTATAACGATAACTATATTAGTGTTCACACCAGCGGACGATAACTATAACGATAACTATATTAGTGTTCACACCAGCGGACGATAACTATAACGATAGCTATATTAGTGTTCACACCAGCGGACGATAACTATAACGATAACTATATTAGCGTTCACACCAGCGGACGATAACTATAACGATAGCTATATTAGTGTTCACACCAGCGGACGATAACTATAACGATAACTATATTAGTGTTCACACCAGCGGACGATAACTAAAACGATAACTATATTAGTGTTCACACCAGCGGACGATAACTATAACGATAACTATATTAGCGTTCACACCAGCGGACGATAACTATAACGATAACTATATTAGTGTTCACACCAGCGGACGATAACTATAACGATAACTATATTAGTGTTCACACCAGCGGACGATAACTATAACGATAACTATATTAGTGTTCACACCAGCGGACGATAACTATAACGATAACTATATTAGTGTTCACACCGGCGGACGATAACTATAACGATAACTATATTAGTGTTCACACCGGCGGACGATAACTATAACGATAACTATATTAGTGTTCACACCAGCGGACGATAACTATAACGATAACTATATTAGTGTTCACACCAGCGGACGATAACTATAACGATAACTATATTAGTGTTCACACCGGCGGACGATAACTATAACGATAACTATATTAGTGTTCACACCAGCGGACGATAACTATAACGATAACTATATTAGTGTTCACACCAGCGGACGATAACTATAACGATAACTATATTAGTGTTCACACCAGCGGACGATAACTATAACGATAACTATATTAGCGTTCACACCAGCGGACGATAACTATAACGATAACTATATTAGTGTTCACACCAGCGGACGATAACTATAACGATAACTATATTAGTGTTCACACCAGCGGACGATAACTATATTAGTGTTCACACCAGCGGACGATAACTATAACGATAACTATATTAGCGTTCACACTATTGTAGCCTTTACACACCTTTGAGTATATTAATATTCGCAAATGCTTGTGTTGCGTTCCAGAAGCGTGTGCGGCGTTCCCAACATGCTCGTAAAGAGACCGAGTTCCTCCGTCTGAAGAGAACCAGACTGGGTCTGGACGACTTTGAGTCTCTGAAGGTGATTGGACGAGGAGCGTTTGGAGAGGTGATTACGATAATGAGTGCAAACAACAATCTTACGAAAGTCTCTGTGTGTGTGTGTGTGTTACACACTTTACAAATGTGTTTCTGACGTCCACAGGTGCGTCTAGTTCAGAAGAAAGACACAGGTCACGTTTACGCAATGAAGATCCTTCGCAAAGCCGACATGCTGCAGAAAGAGCAGGTGACGCCTTATGAAGTTTTTATTAAAAACAGGTTATTTTAATTATAGAAATTTATTTTGTCTATTTTTATGACTTTATTTGGTTATTATATGTTTTTTTTGTCATTATTATTTACATTTTTTTATTTAATGTTTTTACTTTGTTTGGTTATTTTATGTTTTTTGTCAATTTTTTAAAATGTAATATTTTTTTTTTCCTTTTTTAAAAATTTATTATTTAAAAAAAAAAATTAATGTAATTTAATTATTTCAATTTATTTAATTTCATTTCATTTTCTGTCCCAGGTGGGTCATATCCGGGCGGAGCGGGACATCTTGGTCCAAGCAGACAGTCTGTGGGTGGTGAAAATGTTCTACAGTTTTCAGGATAAACTGAATCTTTACTTACTCATGGAGTTCCTGCCAGGAGGTGTGTGTAATGAACTTATTAATTTTATACTTTTACATGTGTCTTAATGATTACTCCACTTCATTTTCAAAATCTGGTGCACATTTTTGCTTAGACTTTTCTTCAGGACCTTTTGAATGATTCATTGAACTGACTCTAGAGTTGATTCGAGAGAATCAGTACTGATTCGTGTGTGAGAATCATCAAATAATCAAGAAATTTTAATTCTTAAGTGAACTACTCTAAGTACGTGGAATACCAAAGGTGAATCAAACTCTTCTCTGTTTTCCAGGGGACATGATGACGCTGCTGATGAAGAAAGACACCCTGACGGAGGAGGAGACTCAGTTCTACGTGGCCGAGACGGTTCTGGCCATCGACTTCATCCATCAGCTGGGCTTTATACACCGAGACATCAAACCCGACAACCTGTTACTGGACTCCAAGGTCTCAGGGACAGGAAGTGACTCAATAAACCTCTTCCTGTGTGGCTTCTGCTTTTGCTAGATTCTCTGTCAGTGAGGCCTCTGATTGGCTCTTTCATTATATGTGTTTGTGTGTGTGTGTGTGTGTGTGTTTCAGGGTCACGTCAAACTGTCCGATTTTGGCTTGTGTACGGGCCTCAAAAAAGCGCATCGAACCGAGTTTTACCGCAACCTGAACCACAGCAAATCAAACGACCTCAGTGAGTGATGAGCGTTTCAATCACAAATATTATAACATAATTAATATTCATGTCCATATTTGAATATTCGAATGTGCTCTATGAATAATGAGTGTCCACACCAGCAGACAATAACTATATATATATAATAACCATAACGATAACTATATTAGCGTTCGCACCAGCTGACGATAACTATAACTATAACAACACCAGCGGACGATAACTATAACGATAACTATATTAGTGTTCACACCAGCGGACGATAACTATAACAATAACTATATTAGCATCCACACCAGCGGACGATAACTATAACGATAACTATATTAGTGTTCACACCAGCGGACGATAACTATAACGATAACTATATTAGTGTTCACACCAGCGGACGATAACTATAACGATAACTATATTAGTGTTCACACCAGCGGATGATAACTATAACGATAACTATATTAGTGTTCACACCAGCGGACGATAACTATAACGATAACTATATTAGTGTTCACACCAGCGGACGATAACTATAACGATAACTATATTAGTGTTCACACCAGCGGACGATAACTATAACAATAACTATATTAGTGTTCACATCAGCGGACGATAACTATAACAATAACTATATTAGTGTTCACATCAGCGGACGATAACTATAACGATAACTATATTAGTGTTCACACCAACGGACGATAACTATAACAATAACTATATTAGTGTTCACATCAGCGGACGATAACTATAACGATAACTATATTAGTGTTCACATCAGCGGACGATAACTATAACGATAACTATATTAGTGTTCACACCAACGGACGATAACTATAACGATAACTATATTAGCGTTCACACCAGCGGACGATAACTATAACGATAACTATATTAGTGTTCACACCAGCGGACGATAACTATAACGATAACTATATTAGTGTTCACACCAGCGGACGATAACTATAACGATAACTATATTAGTGTTCACACCAGCGGACGATAACTATAACGATAACTATATTAGTGTTCACACCAGCGGACGATAACTATAACGATAACTATATTAGTGTTCACACCAGCGGACGATAACTATAACGATAACTATATTAGTGTTCACACCAGCGGACGATAACTATAACGATAACTATATTAGTGTTCACACCAGCGGACGATAACTATAACGATAACTATATTAGTGTTCACACCAGCGGACGATAACTATAACGATAACTATATTAGTGTTCACACCAGCGGACGATAACTATAACGATAACTATATTAGCGTTCACACAAGCGGACGATAACTATAACGATAACTATATTAGTGTTCACACCAGCGGACGATAACTATAACGATAACTATATTAGTGTTCACACCAGCGGACGATAACTATAACGATAACTATATTAGTGTTCACACCAGCGGACGATAACTATAACGATAACTATATTAGTGTTCACACAAGCGGACGATAACTATAACGATAACTATATTAGTGTTCACACCAGCGGACGATAACTATAACGATAACTATATTAGTGTTCACACAAGCGGACGATAACTATAACGATAACTATATCAGTGTTCACACCAGCGGACGATAACTATAGCGATAACTATATTAGTGTTCACACCAGCGGACGATAACTATAACGATAACTATATTAGTGTTCACACCAGCGGACGATAACTATAACGATAACTATATTAGTGTTCACACCAGCGGACGATAACTATAACGATAACTATATTAGTGTTCACACCGGCGGACGATAACTATAACGATAACTATATTAGTGTTCACACCAGCGGACGATAACTATAACGATAACTATATTAGTGTTCACACCAGCGGACGATAACTATAACGATAACTATATTAGTGTTCACACCGGCGGACGATAACTATAACGATAACTATATTAGTGTTCACACCAGCGGACGATAACTATAACGATAACTATATTAGTGTTCACACAAGCGGACGATAACTATAACGATAACTATATCAGTGTTCACACCAGCGGACGATAACTATAACGATAACTATATTAGTGTTCACACCAGCGGACGATAACTATAACGATAACTATATTAGTGTTCACACCAGCGGACGATAACTATAACGATAACTATATTAGTGTTCACACCAGAATTTTGTCACTTTAAATTCTCGAGCTCTTGTGATGGATTCTGATTGGCTGTCAATGTATGTATCGTTCATCAGCTGGAAAAAAAAATTCTAAAAGTTATCCCAACGATATCATTCCTCTGAAGTGATCGTTATTGTCATGGTGTGGACGTCACTATTCTCTTTAACCTGTGAATATAGATTTAAAATATTAATTTTGATTTTGACGTTTTTCTTGTAGCGTTTCAGCACATGAACTCCAAGAGGAAGGCGGAGACGTGGAAGAGAAACAGGAGGCAGTTGGTCAGTGGTAACGTCGGATTTATTCGTTCGTTCACGACACACAGGAAGTGATGCGTTATGTCGCTCTGCCTCTTTCAGGCCTTCTCCACTGTGGGAACGCCAGACTACATCGCTCCAGAGGTCTTCATGCAGACCGGATACAACAAGCTCTGCGATTGGTGGAGCCTGGGCGTCATCATGTACGAGATGCTGATAGGTAAGAAGCGAATGATATGCAAATGAGGGCATGTCGTTATAGTCTCTCTCTTGAATCCAACACTGAAGTGACTTAAACTGCAGTTCATCTACTGGCCACTAGAGGCCGGCTGCAAAAGAGTCAAGCATTTGTCTGCTAGCGTTAGCGTCATGTCACCTTAGCTAATCCGCCTCGCTGCACATGTTCTTTTATCTGGAGTGATGCACGGCCAAAATGGCGACGGCCGGCTCCGCCCACTTTGGGCTTCAAAAACGCTCTTTAGAAACACGACCTGTGACATCATGCACACTATGACTAGTGTTTGCTCATTATCGTTTAAAGAGACCGGAACAGGTCGCTGTGATCAGAGCTGTTTTTGAGGAGGTAAAAAGGGTTTTCTACACAACCATTGAGGAATTTTAACCAAAATATGTTACAAACTTTACATGAAGACCCTAAAGAATCATCCCAACTTGTGGAAAATGGGCATGTAAAACATCTAAAATGGCTGTTGTTGCAGGCTACCCGCCGTTCTGCTCCGAGACTCCTCAAGAGACGTATAAGAAGGTGATGAGCTGGAAGGAGACGCTGGTGTTTCCCCCGGAGGTGCCGATCTCAGAGCGAGCGAAAGAGTTGATCCTGCGCTTCTGCTGCGAGGCTGACCACCGCATCGGCGCGGCCGGCGTCGACGACATCAAGAGGAACGGCTTCTTCGAGGGCGTCGACTACGATCACATCAGGTCTGGTTTCGTAGCGCGGGATGTTTTAATCATTTCTGAATCAACATGCACCAATGCTACCGCTTTCTAAATGTCCTAATCGTTTGTTAACAAACAAGCGTTCATTAGGCTACTTCAATTAGTTCATTGTTTCTGCATTAAATTAATACATTTTTAGCTAACTGTGATTTTGTATATACATTTCTGAAATATGTAACGTAGACAGATCACTGTAAACTAATTTGGAATCGAGCACTTTCTGTAAAGCTGCTTTGAAATGTGTTTTGTGAAACGCGCTATACAAATAAACGTGAATCGCGACGTGGTTTCGATCTAACGAGGGTTTCGCAACTCGTTCGCAGGGAGAGACCCGCGGCGATCCCGATCGAGATCAAGAGCATCGACGACACGTCGAACTTCGACGAGTTCCCGGAGTCGGACATCCTGCAGCCGCCAAGTAAGATACAAATAATCTCATTTTGACTAAATATAAATGTAATTAAATATAAATTCGCAATTGCTAGTTATAAAGTCTAATTCTAAGAAAAAAGACTGACTTTTTCTCTCAGTTAATATGTGTTTATATCTCACAATTGCATGTTATAAAGTCAGAATTGTGTGATATAACGTCGCAATGTCAAGAAAAAAAGTATTTTTTTAATTCTGTTGCGGAAACAAGCTGCCATAGCAAATAAACATGAATGAACATCAGAAGGTATAACCATCAATCAGGGTTTCAAGTGTGGAAAAACTTTACTTCAGAGAAGCCGCTCAGTTACCATAAACTCAATTGTCAGCTAGAAAAATAAACTCTAGAGAGGAGTTTTATATATTTATAATATTAATATTTATAAAATTTCGATATTACAGGTTCATTAAATTATTACAAAACGTTCTGAGAGATGTTAATAAATCCGTCATGAAAACAAGTTTATAATATGAACAAATAACATTATATGTATATCTAAATAAACTGATTTATTCGTAAGCTTGTAAATGATAACGGAACCGAAGTTTGTCAGTTGCGAAGTGTTCTGTTGCTGTGTCGAGGTCCGGCGGTGGCGAGCAACCATCATCACCCGGAGGCGGACTACAAGAACAAGGACTGGGTTTTCGTCAACTACACCTACAAGCGCTTCGAGGGTCTGACGGCCAGAGGAGCCATCCCGTCCTACATGAAGAGTGGGAAACGATGAGGATAAAACATGAAAACTCTCCTTTCTACCCAAAACACTACCAAAGAACACACTTCCATATCCAGTCTGTTCACTTTTGCAACGCTGGATTTTTCAACTGCTTCATTTACTTCATTTTTATTTATACTTTTCTGCCATATGAACTATTTGTGGGTAAGGTTTGAGAGATTTAATACCAAAAACCACTTATATTAAAGCTTAATTTGTAATTCTAAAGTGCGGTGGGTATTTAAAGCGTTATATAGAGCGGTTATGCATTGACGTCACTTACCCGCGGGAATAGCCGGACTGAGTAGCAGAAGAGCTGAAGGTTGGAAACTAAAGAACTTAAGGTACTCGTCATAGTTTTTCTAACAACTCACCAAAGATCCAGTGATCATATTGACATGCAGCTGAAATCGTGTTTCCTGACATTTACAAGCCTGATTCGATGCTGGGGAAATACATAAAGCAAATACAAATTTGCCTGTGAATGCTTTATATAAGTATAAATCCAGTTGTTCACTTATATTAATGTAATATATATCATCATATTGTCCAGCCTTTAAAACTTGTCTAGTTTTTTTGTCAGTGTTTTTTTGTCAAAACAACCAATTATGCAGAATATGGTATTTAAACGATAAGTTGTCGATACAATATACAGGGTATGATTTTACCCCTAATTCGAGCATATTGACACAAATAATAAGTGTAAATCCATCTTTCTCTGCCTGGAGTCATCGTTTCTGAATCGCAGGATCCATGATTTGCTGTTCTGAAGCGTTCGCCAGTCTGTAAAATTATACCTCAGATTTCTTGTCGAATCTAGCTGTACACTCAATCTCGAAGCTCTTTCCTGTTTTAGATGTGTTTTGTGTGTGTTTTTCCGTGTCATTAACGCTGAAAACTAATTCAGTGTTTCTGCCACTCAGTGCGCGTAACCGCAGCCGCCGTCACGCTTATTTACCTAACCGTCATATTGTCCCTCGGCGAAGACAAATCACTCTATCATGCAGTTTATTTTGAATTATAAAGACAAATTATGGGTAAAACCCCATTGATGCAGTAGGTTTAATATGATATTGATGCCGTTTGAAGCTTTGCTGTATTTATGCTTTATATTTGACTGGTGCTGATTTGACTGTAACAGGTACGAGCGGAGGGTCACGTGACTCACGTTTAAGCTTTACGAGCGAATGGTTTTACTGGTGTCGGTACGATTGATTTAATGTCAATTTAACGATAGTTTCTTTGTAAAGAATTCCAGACTTTTTTATATATAGCATGCAGTGCATCATTAAATATTTTTATATTGATATTTAGCCTTCTTTTAGTTTATGATGTCAGACGTTTGACCTGTTTATCTTTATTATCAGTATCTTAAGTTTATAAATATATAGACAATAAAAATGTTACATACGTTTTGATTCACTCGTTTAATTTTTTGGGATGAATTAACAAAGATAGAAAACTAGTCAAGGAAGATACTTTTATAACATTTGCAGTCAAAATTAAATTTGGAATAATTAAGATTCTTGAGCACTATTTATTTTTGAAATATTTCTCGAGCATCAAATCATCAGAATGATTTCTGAAGGATCACGTGACACTGAAGACTGGAGTAATGATGCTAAAAATTCAACTTTGATCACAGGAATAAATTAAACTTTACTATATATTCACATAGAAAACTGCTGATTTAATTAGTAAAACTATTTCATATTTTTTGACCGTATTTCTGATCAAGTAAATACAGCCTAGTGAGCAGAAGCAAAAAAAAAAACATTTATTCCAAAATTGAATGAACATGCAGTAATTTAACAGATTATTTTATTCAACACCGCTTACAAATGATATAAAACTCTTGAAAAGTCTGCTTTATAAATGGTTTACCTCATATTTATTACATTAATCTACTGTATCTTGTACTGTACCATTATCATCTTGACACTAGATGGCGCTAATAGACAGCAGATCCTCCTGTCATTCACAAAATGAAGTTTAAAGTCCTCCTGTGGTCAATCATTTTATCCCTTAAAACTCATCTTTGATCACCAAAATAACATATTTAAAAGTTTTTTCCTCCAAAAAATGTCTTCATGCCTTAAAATATCCAGTAACTTTCACCACAGGGGGACTTTAAAACAATGCACAATAATCTAGTGATTTAGTAATTGATGATTAATAAGCAGATATTGTGCAGTAAGGTAATGGCAGGGTCTTGCTCAAGGACACAATGGTGAGAAGATCTCAAGTACTTTAAAGTTCAAAGGTCATCTATCCATGGAGTGATCTGTGACTTCAATGTGAATAACAGTGACATAATGAATAGGAATTGGTCCTGATCAGTCATTGGTGTAGGGCAGGAGGGGCAGGGCCGTTAAGCCGATCTAACTCGTCGACCTGTGGAGTGGGCGTGGCTCGGTTGGACCCCTCCCCCATGGCAGTGATGAGGTTGGGGACGCTGCGGCTTCGCACACACTGGAAGTCCACATGTCGGCTCTTGCCCTCCTCCTTCTCCCAGGACAGCGCGAGGAACGGGCGCTGCACGAATCGGTAGATCACCTCGCTCTTCCCGCCGGGCCGCCGCTTCACCTTCTCCTTACAGGTGGGGTAACCTGGGACACATCGCAACGGACCTCTCAAGCTGCCAATCTGGGCATAAAAGCCGCGTTTCCATTACCCTTCAAATTGCGCAAATTGAAAACGCGTAATTTTCGCAGAAACTCCCTTACAATACGGAAAACAGTTTTTGTGCATTTACAGTAGCCGTGTTTACGTTACCCGTCAAATTTTGCAAATTGAAAACGCGTTAATTTTCGCAGAAACTCCCTTACAATACGGAAAACAGTTTTTGCGGATTTACAGTAGCCGTGTTTACGTTACCCGTCAAATTGCGCAGATTGAAATTGCGAATTAACAATACGCATAATGGAAATTCAATTTCGCAAAAACTCCTATTTATCGCAAACTCAAAAAGTTTTTACCCTCGCGTGAGGAGGTTTTTCCAGGCGATTTCGCGCATTTACAGTCACATGACGTAGACAACGCGGTGCTTCTGGACAGAAGATGAGACAGTTCTTTATTTAATTCATATAAAAAACAAAAGAATTACAGGAAAACTGGATTCTAAACCTCAAACAAATGCCACAATCAAGATCTTGAAGCAGAAATGAGCGAGCTTGAACACACACACACACACACATCTCCTTCCATTGATAATAATGTCTAGTGCGATGACTGGGATTTACGTAAACCTACAAACGTATGTTGCGGTGATTTTTGGAATGACTGATCGTTCGTGTTTCAGTCGCATAACACCAGTAAATGGAAACTGCGTTATTTGCGAGTTTTTTATCCACATTTAGAAAATATCACAAAAGATTTGCGCAAATCTGGAATGGAAACGCAGCTTATGAGTCCCTGGGGCGTATTACAGAAACTCTGTCTAAATTCTGATTTAGGATTTTTTTATTCTATCTGTGAGTGTGTGTGTGTGTGTGTGTGTGTGTGTGTGAGTTTACCCTCGATCCCGATGCGTATGTTCTTCAGGCCTCGCTCCTTCAGCACAGTCTTCGCCACGTCCCTGTTCTCGATGAACTTGAAGAAGCGGTAGAGTTTGGCGCTGTAGATTACTGGAGGAACAGGACAGCAAACGGTAAAACGTTCGTTCGCACCAAAAGTCTTACACACTCTCTCTCAAACACACACTGACAATGTTTAAAATGATCTGACACTATAGCTAGATCTTCAGATGTGTGCTTTGCTCACTCTGTGTGTTCTCCTCTCCCATCGGCGGCGGGTGATCTAGATCCCAATCCACGGTGTCGTCATCCGTCAGAACCACGATGTGGGACTCTCGCTCGCCCTCCTGCGCGCTGCACACCATCACCGGCACCAGCAGGTCCTCCAGGAACACCTCGAACTGCCGACGAGCGCCGTCATTGGACAGCTCGTGCAGCAGAGCGCCTGATTGGGCGGAAACCGTTAGTCTGAGGTTTTATTCGCCAATGTTTTTGACTCACTGACAGTAAACACTCACTCACTCGCAATACTCATGCACACACACACACACACACTGAATGTTTTTGACTCACTGAGGTCTCTGCATCTGACAGTGCTGTAGTCGAAGTTTATACACAGATAATCGCAGGCTTCGCGCAGCTCCGCTAAAGACACGCCTTCGGGACAGTGCATCATCCCAACGCGGTAGAAGTCCTGAGCGAAAGATGGCACGACGTTAAAATCGGCACTTACTGCCGCTAAAATCACACACTGCACCTTTAAAAGACAATGTAAACGTGTACCAGTATGACTCTGAAGATGCTGGCGCCGATGCCCTCTGCGATTTCATATTCGCCTTTAGCGTTCGGTCGCGTGAAACTGTGCTGGCGCGCTCGACCGAACATCCTGCGGAAATAAACCTCGTTAGGCCGCTCGTAACGATATGAATTATTCATTTAGGTTATCATGTTCAGTACCTTCCCAGCACTGTATCCGGGTAAGTCGTGAAAACGGCGGGATCCACCACAAAATGAGTCCCGTCGACTACTAGCGTGACCCGGTCATGTGATAAAGGGTGTGGCGGTGTAGGCCACGCCCCCTTTGTGCCATCAGCCCCGCCTTCTGCTCCTGCAGTCGTCCTGCTGGCTGCAAATTAAAGGACATTCACACCAAGAACGATAACTAAATATGCGCCACTAAATATGCGATCAATAGCGTCTGTTTATGCTAAGCTAGCGCTGCGGTTTCAAAGTGTGTACAGCGTCATTGAACATGTTTCTGCTGCACTTACAGGCTTTAACCAGCAGGTGTCCTCAGCGTGCTGTGCTTCGAGTGAAGCTAGCGTAATCAGCTAATAATCTAGCCGTGAGTTTAGCGGACGGAGTCACTATAGTGGAATGAACACAACACTAGTCTTTTACAGCGCAACTTCAGAGTTAGCGAGACACGTGTGGAAACTAGCGCTGGAAACCTGAGGTACTTCTCCTCGTTTGAACGATTGTTTTCCGCGTCTATTTTCTTGAAAAGGGGCTTGACCCTCGGCAGATGTCGTCGGCCATTTTAAATTCGAGTGGTTTCTGATTGGCTGTCAGTTTTATTGTTCAACAGCTGGAAAATTTGTTTAGAAAGTGATCCCAACGATATCGTTATCGATAATCGTTATCAACAATTTTTTAGAACTATATCTTTATCGTCCTTGGTGTGAACGGGCTTTCAAGCGTTAAATCGCTTTTTGAGGTTGTAGAAATGTAATTTTTCAGCACTTGAGACGGTGTTTGGGGTTCCTGTGATTGTGTACCTGTCATGTGCTCCTCCATTGTGATCTTCTGGACTCCTGCAGGCCTGTAAGACAGTCCATATGGTGAACGTAATATTATAAACTCCTTACGCCCGTCTGACAGTCTCAGCTTAACCTCACAGACACCCGGTAACCCGCAGCAAGCGTGTTTATTTATTTATGCAGAGTAAACGTGACCCATTTAAATACACTGCATCTTAAGAAACTTTATCAAACAGAATACAGTAAGAGAACTGTAATTTTAATACCATAGAACTAAAGTTAAATTAAAGTATTTAATAAATTATTATGGTAGGCTGTTTAGAAATCACAGTTGGCTACATTCAAAATACTTTAAAATTCTAGGCCTACTTTATTGTAAGTGTGGTGCAAAGAAATAAACAGCCTTGGCAAATTTATTCCTAACAAACATGGAACTATACATATAATTCCTTAGCACAGCATGCAACATCACAAGAAACAAACATTTGTCTTGCACTTGTCCACTTGGGAGTTCTTAATACATCATTAAATGCCACCTCAAGCTTTCTCATTTTAGCTTTACTTTATCTACACTATAGATGTGCTGTGTGAAGTACAGTAAGCTCTAAAAAGAGCTATTTTCACACCACCTGTGCACATATAACATTTTCGAGCCAGTATTTGCCTGTCCATATAACTTTACATCACTGACGAGGCACATCATCATAGATCATTTCTAATAATGTGACACAAATATTTTATTTTATTTACCACATTCAACACTTGATCACCTAAATAATAATAAGAGGGAAAGTTTTGCTTAAGGTACTCTTTAGTTTTAACAATAATATTCACTCTTTTAATTTTAGTATTAAATGTAATGTAATACTGCACAACAGCTTAAACATATACAAAGCATACAATTCTTTATGTAAATCTTTAGAATATTTGTTACTCACCCGAAGAGTCTGTTTTCAAAACATTGAAACCCTGTCAGGATCTTCCAGAAGCGGCGCGCGGATTAACCGACATTAATCCAATATAAAGCACGGCGCTCAGGTGAGGCCAGTGCGCGTGCGCCGGGCGGGATGCGCGCCAGAGCTGATGTCTGAGGAAGACTAGTTTACAAGTTTACAACTGAGAGGTAAACGAGATATGTTGAGTTTTTCGTTTTTCGCTTCCAGAGGGGCTTTTGGGGGCCTGTATCTCGGGGTAAATAAATAATTGGCGTCGAAACGTGGATTTTTCGCCGTGATATTTGCGATTTTCTCCCGAGCTCGTGGCGCCATTTCAGAGCGCGGCCGACGGTTTTCGGCAAATATCTCCGCGAATACTCCGCCGACGAAAACGACGAAACGCATATGGTTTTGTTCAGTTCGGAGAGTCGGTTCGAAGGAGCCCGATCTCAGACGGTTACGTTGAGTTTTTAGCTTTTATTGAAAGGATCCCCATTAGCTACATCTATTCTTCCTGCGGTCCTTGGGCAAAAACACATGTAAACACTTGTGCTAAAAGCATGTGCTAGGTTTTTTGCGGTTCTGTAGTTTGCCCCCTCGTGACGCGAAATATTACCACAGAAATGACCAAAGACAGTCTTTTGAGATTACACAAAGTGTTAATAACTTAATCTTTAATAATACGTAAACATCAAACAAAAACAGGTAAGTTGATCAATTCGATTAAAACAATGTTCCGATTATCCGTAGCACATCATGTAAATGCTATTTTCACATTCAAGTTTACTCACAGTTTTTAATATGAAACAGTATCACCTCAGAAGAGTCACTTTTCAGTGGCGTTTAGATGGGAAATATGTTGTGGTCTTTTAATTTCAGAAAATGAGATCATTGCTATGAAATATAGTCAACATTTGATGTGGATCTAAACCTTTCATCAAATTAATACATTAATTCTGAACAATACCTGTTTTTGTCTTGTCAAAGGCAACTTTGATTAACTTTTTTGATCTTCTTCAAATGTTGACTACTGTATATATCAAATGTGAAACAAAAAGTCTATTCTCCATTTTGAATAATATTGTCACTGTCGGGCAGAAACCTCACATCTTTCACATTAACCGAACAATTATATTTTTCATACATTATTGTTATTGGTCACATCTGTGGGGGGTTTCCGCAAATGTTTAAACAAGGGAAAGTATTAATTTGTGACTAAATCTCATAACATCATTGGATCCTCTAACTGTCAGTCAAACCTCTTTACTCCGCCCCCTGTATCAGTCGATACTGTCTTAAATTTCCTGAAAAGTGTTTGGATAGCTATATATGAGGTTTCCATCTAACAGCGACAATGTGTATAATATATTTAATTCACCATATTTTTATATATTCTAACCCATTATCAGTCCTTTTTTCAGTATGTTAGCACACTTCCGCTGTACTGGCTCATAAAACAGTATATCAGAGTCCTGAATCGTGAATGTCTTCTTTTGGCCTTGACTCCGCTCAGACGAATGTATTACACCTGACAGTGTGTTGAGTCTGGACGACACGTTACTGTCTTCCTCTTTCTGAACAAACACTGTCCTTTACGTTTATTAAGAACGGCTGCTGATTTCTTCTCCAGCGCGGCGAGATCAATGTTCAACGCCTCCGCCATCTCAGCCTTCGTTACCGACACAAAATGGCCGTCGCTGGCGAGACTCTCCAAACCTCCGACGATCAGAGCCTGAGGAACAAAACCAGAAGAAAATGTGAAACTCATTTCAGTTTTCTTTCACTGACATGGGGAAGATTTGATCTCACCTCTTGGATGAGGAACTCGGCTGCGCTCACTGGACCGTTCTGTCTGGATGCACTGATGCATGATGGGAAATGTAGTCCACATCTGCTCCAAGAAAGAGATCAACTTCGTCATTATCGTCACAACCACATACACTTAGCTTAAAGTCCAGGCTCATCTGCATATTCATAGAACCACGCATACTAAACGAGGCGAGGGTGTCGAGTTACATTCAAGATATTTTAAGGCATGACGAATTTTTGTTTGTAGAAAAGACGTTTAAATATGACATTTTGGTGATGAAACATGAGTTTAAGGGATACAATGATCGACCACAGGGGGACTTTAAATGACGCTCACCTCTGTGGGGGTCTGTGATTGTTGGTGTTGTTGTTATTGGTATTTGCGTGGTAATGAGCATATGAGGCCTCGGTCTCGTCTGCTTTGCTGTCTGCGATCTGTAGGGGGCGCTGGCTGGTCATCTGGGTGGGGGAGTGGGTTCCTCTCTCCATAGCGAATGGATCAACATGGTTTCCAAACAGGCCGCCTGCTCTCTGTGGAGTAAATACTCGTTTACTATGCATATCCTATCTGCATATCATTTGCATATGCATAGTGTTGTGTATCGTTTGAATTTGAACGATTCTGATTCCGATTCCTTGTTTCGATTACGGTTCCTAACGATTCTCGATTCCGATTCTTTTAAGAGGCAGGGTCTAAAAAGTTTAGCTAACCTCGCTAACCAACGGTCTTTCTAAAGGGAAATACTCCTTTTGTCACAAATTTTGCATTTTGCCAAGTTTTCGTTATTTTTAGAAAAGTGAAGCCACACTTTGGGCCGCCGACGTAAGCTACTCATGTTCGACTCGCGCGGTTATGCCAACACTTCCGGTAGATTCTTCTTCATTGGTGTTGTTCAGCGGTTTCTTCTTCCGCTCGGCGGACTGTGAATACCGAAACTAGGAATCAAAATTTTAACTTTTGAACGATTCCGGGAAAAACGAAAAGTTAGTCCCGGTTCCAATCGATACTCGATACTCGATACCCAACCCTACATATGCATATGTAATATTAGTGAATATTCTAACTTTATTTAGTTTGGATATTCCCCTCTGGGATTTGATCTGGATTCCCCCCGTGGGGTTAAAGTGCAATCTGAACAACGAGCCAAATAGGCAAGATGGCTGGCCCAACCTTTCTAAAGAGTGGTAATGTAGCATAGCATAAAATGGGTGGTCTACTGTAGGAGTGGGGGATGTAAAACGCTTAATCGCCCTAACACACGGGTTATAATCTGGTCTGTTCTGCACCCACCCTGTAGATGCCGTCCTCTCCGGCCTCGTCCATCGCTCGGTCCATCTCCTCCTCGTTCAACAGGTCTCCAGAGATCGCCCGCTGGAGTTCAGGAGCGGCTTCTTCCTCGATGCTCCTCAGACCCGCCTGAAAGCGAGAGAGAGAGAGAGAGAGAGAGAGAGAGAGACTGGCTTGAGACGGTCTCAGGGCTCGACATTAAGGTACACACCACCACTTGATTGATTGAAATTCGTCTGAAATCATTCAGTATTTTCAGCTTCAGAATCATGAATATTGTTATTCTGGTGTCTCTATTGTCCTGAATGCCCTAAACTCCAGAGGAAGTCGGCCATTTCTAATTTTACCGCCGTTTTTGGATGATTTACTCATTACGTACTTTAACGAACTCCTCCTAGGGATTTACACTGATTGACTTCACATTTCTGCTGTGCCTTCTAAAGGCATTGATGATGTAAAGTTGTGCTATCTGCGCGTTTTCGTCAATGGGCGTGTCCGAGGCGTCGTCGATTCGCCATGAAACAGGAAGTTGTTGTAACTTCAGTTTACATCCTCAGACTTGCGCGAAATTTTAGACGTTATGCAACAGTCCCGCCCTGAACACATGTACATGCCGAAATTAGCCCACAGTCATAGCGCCACCTGCTGGCAACAGGAAGTGACATTTAACGAAGCAGCCCGCACGTTTGACCTACATGTACGGAATTTCTGTGGCACATGGATCATGTCCAGACGTACAAAAAAGCCTCTTGGAGTGATGCCCTAAACCCAACAGGAAGTCGACCATTTTGAATTTTATGTAAATTTTTGGGTGATTTGGATGCATAGCAAATTCATAGGCCCGCCTATTGCTGCTTGCAGCTTTAATTTAGTCTTGGAGTATCGCAATAATATGGTATCGTGAGTTCATTATCGTGATATGTGTCGAACCTGGACGTCAGGCTATGGTTACACCCCTAATCGCCACTTACGTTAAATAAATCCAGAATCGTTCTCGCGGTTAGGTGATTCCCTAGTTATTTTTTGTTATCGACGTTATAATCCGGGAAAAGTAGAATGCTCTTTCACTCGCCCCGGACACAAGCGTTCATGTCTGATCGTAGTGTGCATGCTGAGACCTGTATCTCCGTGGTGTTTTTGTTTTTCTTGTTCGGCCGGTATCCGTAATATTCCTCCTGTCGCTTCATGAACTTCCGGAAGTGGTCCTGGATCAGGAATGTGGCGTAAAACTTCCCCACGGTCACCTCATCATCTGTGGTTCAAGAAGCAAACGTTTAAAGCCCCGGAGAGGATTCTCCTTTTCCTGGAAATGCGAGTTTGCAACTTCCCAAACGTGTTTTTCTGACCTCCGATTGGCGGGATGACCTGGTCGAGCAGTTTCATACTGGTGCGTTTCCAGATCTTCTTAATAATCGCACGCAGCTCCTCATTGGCCTGCTCAAAATTACCTGATGAATGGAAGAATCGGAGAATTCAGGCTTTAATGGGTAAGTATTGACATTATTATTTTAAATATTCACTGAAAAACCGGTTTCTAGTAACAATGTCAAGTGATCCTTTAAATTAAACGTGAAATGTCGAAGTAGAAAGACTAAAGTAGTATTTTCTAATGACTGAAACGTTAAAGAATATTTTTTTTTGTGTGTAATAAATAATAAATGACGCCCGCCACAACCTTCGGTTTTGATTTTCAGTGCCGTCCTGACCAGAGCGAACAGCGTGGCGTTAAACGTTACCGTCCCGTCGCTGTTCAGAGGCATGTTCATGGAAATCAGCCTCTGGAAACAAACATATAAAGATGTAAAGATGCTTGGGCCAGCGGTTTATGAATTAGGGATGCACTGATATGAATATTTTGGCCGATACCGATATAACCGATATTTTTTATATTTGAAAGCCGATAACCGATATATTGCTTGATAAATCACATTTTTTATATAAGTTTTGAGAGCCTGATTACACAAACAAAAGTCTCACCATTTAATAATTAGGGCAGATATTCTTATCGGGCCGATAATGTTAAAAATAAACGTATATCGGCAGATACCGATATTAGTGGCCGATATATCGTGCATCCCTAGCATGAATGCGTTTGTGTCTCACTTTACAAGCAACACGATGGGGACAGAACTTCCCGAAGCCGAGCGGCGGCTGTATTCTCCTCAGCAGCGTCACCACGTCCAGGTGCTTAATGCGCCCCCTGCAGAATAACACAGGAATTACACCGATAATCACATGTAAGTCATTCAAAATCAACCAGTAATCAGTAATTGTTGTGATTTTTCATCCTTGCACGTAATATATAAATTAGTGCCGCCTTTTTGGATGACATCACCAATCCGTTTGACTTTTCAACCATCAATAAAATCAAGTCCCACCCTTCATGTAATTTACGTTCTTAACTCCATTAATGAGAATGGCATGTTTTATCTAAATGTGCATATGCAACGTCATGAATGAGAATTTTACATATATGTGTATATATATATATATATATTAGGGCTGTGCAAAAATTAATTGCAATTAATCGCATCCAAAATAAAAGTCTGTGTTTACATAATATAATTGTGTGCCGTATATAATTATTTTCTATATATAAATACCTATGCATGCATGTATATATTTAAGAATTATTTGCACTTAAATTCTGTATATATATATATATATATATATATATATATATATATATTTAAACACATAATCTATATTATATAAATATAAATATTTTATATATGAATAAAACATTTTCTTGAGTGTATTTATATATACAAAATAATTATATACAGCACACACAAATATATTATGTAAACATAGACTTTTATTTTGGATGCGATTAATCGCAATTAATTTTTCTACAGCCCTAAAATATATATATATATATATATTGTATATAATATTCGTTTATAAGAAAAATTTAATGCAAATGGCATTTCATGTTGATATTAACGTCGGCATTTGCGCTATTCTTTTCTTCTCAAGGTCACATGTGGGCGGGGCTTGATTGTGTCCGTGGGGAGTTGGTTAGACGGTTGTGGTCTGCTATTGGTGGATCTCCCGTGAGTGACAGGTCATAGCTCCGCCCACATCATCAGAGAGAGGGACGTTATTTTGATTCAAGATTACGAGGAACACAAATTTAAAACAATGTTGTGCCCCCATAAATCATTCATAAACACGCTTTGCTTACGTCGCCTCAGGGTCGTATTCAGCCCAGATTTTCTTAAACTCGTCTAGATGATGCGGCCCCAGTATTGACCAATCACGGGTCAGATAGTCAAAGTTGTCCATGATCACGGCCACAAACAGATTAATGATCTGCGATGGAAAACAATCGGTGTAATTAACGCGTGTGTCTATACATGTACGACACATTCGACATCTACCTTCAAAAAATATCAAAAATGATATCTGCTGTCTGTAGTGTGTGTGTGTGTGTGTACTCACCAGAAAAGCGCAGAGCATGTAAAAACTCATGAAGTAGAGAACAGCGAACCCAGAGCCGCATGTGAACTCTTCTCCAGGGAGGTAATCTGACTTTGGGTCACAGCGCTGACCGTACAAACAACCCAACATGATCTCCTGCCAGCCCTCGCCTGTGGCACACCTGTGGACAGGTGTGTGTCTTTACACTCGTGCTCATAAAACACACACACACACAGCGAGGCCTCACTACCTGAATAGCACTAGAACGGCTTGAGGAAACGTCTGGAAGTTGTTGTTCCGGTTGATCACCGTACCGTCTAGTAATGCGATTTTGCCGAAGACCTGATAAAGGAAAGTCACGTCATCATTAGTGTGAAGCTGAATATACAGTACTGAATATTTTTGACTTTTTATGAAAAATGTGTAATCTTCGTTATTCCGAACTTTTGACTGCCAGTGTATCGCAAGCTGCATTTCTGAAAATATGCACGATGGAAACACGTCAATTTCGTACAAAACCGCCTTGAACCGCAACCGGGGCACAAATTACAAGAATAAAATCGAACTATTTTGGGATTCAAGTAAATGGCAATGCCATGTTGGTAGATTAGCAATATTACGACTTTATTCTCATAATGTTTCGACTTTAATCACTAAAAATTTCAACTTTATTCTCTTAAATGTTTCTCAATTTTTTTTGCCGTTAATGCTCGGAAAACACACCAACGTCTCCTTCTGTTAAAAGTAACGTCTAGTGAGGTGGCTGGGATATACATAAACCTAACGTCTGTTGCCATAATTGTTGGAACGACTGATCGCAAGAGGGAAAAAATATGTTTCCGTCGCATAAAATCGGTTAACGCAAATGGAGTTGTTTCGCGAGAGATTTTTATTGACATTTAGAAAATATCGCAAAAGATTTGCGCAAATTTGTAGTGGAAACGTCATTTCGCTGGAGTTTTTAATTGACATTTAGAAAATATCACAAAAGATTTGTGCAAATTTGTATGGAAACGTCAATTCGCTAGAGTTTTTAATTGACATTTAGAAAATAACGCAAACGATTTGTGCAAAATTTGTATGGAAACGTCATTTCGCTAGACTTTTTAATTTACGCGTAGAAAATATCGCAAAAGATTTGCGCAAATTTGTAATGGAAACGTCATTTCGCAAGAGTATTTTATAGACATTTAGAAAATATTGCAAAAGATTTGTGCAAATTTGTAATGGAAATGTCATTTTGCTAGAGTTTTTTATTGACATTTAGAAAATAACGCAAACGATTTGCGCAAAATTTGTATGGAAACGTCATTTCGCTAGAGTTTTTAATTGTCACTTTTCGCAAATCTGTAATGGAAATGTCATTTCGCTAGAGTTTTTTATTAAAGTTTAGAAAATATCTTGAAAATTTTCAGTTCGCAAGAGTTTTTTATTGAAATTTAGAAAATATTGTAAAAGATTTGCGCAAATCTGTTAAGGAATTGTGTGTATTGTACCTGCATGCCGATGACGGCGTAGATGAAGAACAGCATAACGATGAGGAGAGCCACATAAGGTAAAGCCTGGAAACACACACACCCTCGTTACACACATCTGTGTTGCAACACATACCTGTAGCAGAGTATAATTAATACGTATTCTGTGCAGATAGCGTTATTTATTTAATGTATGATGCTTTTATGTACGTGACTCTTGTTAATTGTAGGGACAAACAGAGGACCATCAGACCTGGAATGATTTGATGAAGGTCCACAGCAGGTTTCGGATCCCCTCAAAGCGGTTGAGCAGTTTCACCAAACGCATGACGCGGAAAAGCCGGAACAGTGTGATTGACACACTCATGTTCTCGGAGTCCTGAGGAACAAACCCAAACGCTCAGGAACCCACGATTAACACCAGCTCATTTATGCACTCAATCTCCACTTACTGCTATGGCTTGCATTGGGTTCACTTCCTGGAACAAGAGAACATGTATGGCAGGGATTACACTTCATATCATTTCACTTGCAGAATCAAAGTGTTGTTTAATTAACCTTTGTGAAAGCCTCTTAACAAAGACTGCATAATTTTATAGATAAATGGCCCTGGGATTAAAAATTGCAGTTTCAATGGGAACCGTTTTGTCATTAAGGTCCTCAGAGGAACTATTGTGTGTTACTAGTGCAAAATAGATTTATTAAAGGAAATGGGGGTGAAATATTGAAATTCCAGTAAAAATACACGCCTGTACCAAATTTTATGCAGTTAGCATTTACACAGGCAAAATTATCCAGAAATTAAATGTCCATAAGGATGCACAAGGGTTAATGTTGCTGACATGAAGTCATTAATGGAGTCATGGATGTGGAATAACAGGATTGGTGTTTACCGAGCAGCCGGTGAGGCAGTAGAGTCCGCCCTGAGCGGCGAGCGCCGCCTGGAGAGAGAACCAGTGAAGAAGAGTCAGCCAACGTCAGCGACACAACAGGTACAACATGTTCTTACTCACAGTTTCTGTCCAAATATCTAAACAACACTCTTAAATCAAGAAGCATTTACTAGAGGAGTAACCTGCCATTAGGTGTCATGTCTTGATTTCTAGTGAATTAATCGAAATGAAGTGAGTTTTTAAAACGAGTAAAATGATCTGCCAATGGGGTACGGGATGGGGTCTTGGTACTGTAATAAACCTACCAATGTCTGTTGCCATAATTGTTGGAACGACTGATCGCAAGAGGAAAGAAATATGTTTCAGTCGCATAAAATCGGTTAATGCAAATGGCGTTGTTTCGCTAGAGATTTTTACAGCCATTTAGAAAATATCGCAAAAGATTTAAATCTGTAACGGAAATGTCATTTTGCAAAAGTTTTCTATTGACATTTACAAAATATCGCAAAAGATTTGCGCAAATCTGTAATGGAAACGTCATTTCATAAGAGTTTTTTTATTTAAATTAAGAAAATATTGCAAAAGATTTGCACAAATCTGTAATGGAAACGTCATTTCACAAGAGTTTTTATATTTAAATTTAGAAAATATTGCAAAAGATTTGCACAAATCTGTAATGGAAATGTCATTTCGCTAGAGTTTTTTATTGACGTTTAGAAAATATCGCAAAAGATTTGAGCAAATCTGTAATGGAAACGTCATTTCACAAGAGTTTTTATATTTAAATTTAGAAAATATTGCAAAAGATTTGCGCAAATCTGTAATGGAAATGTCATTTCGCAAGAGTTTTTTTATTGACATTTACAAAATATCGCAAAAGATTTGCACAAATCTGTAATGGAAACGTCATTTCGCAAGAGTTTTTTTGTTGAAATTTAGAAAATATTGCAAAAGATTTGCGCAAATCTGTAATGGAAATGTCATTTCGCTAGAGTTTTTTTATTGAAATTTACAAAATATCACAAAAGATTTGCGCAAATCTGTAATGGAAATGTCATTTCGCTAGAGTTTTTTTATTGAAATTTACAAAACATCACAAAAGATTTGTGCAAATCTGTAATGGAAATGTCATTTCGCTAGAGTTTTTTTATTGAAATTTACAAAACATCGCAAAAGATTTGCGCAAATCTGTAATGGAAATGTCATTTCGCAAGAGTTTTGTTATTGAAATTTACAAAATATCACAAAAGATTTGCGCAAATCTGTAATGGAAACGTCATTTCGCTAGAGTTTTTTTATTGAAATTTAGAAAATATTGCAAAAGATTTGCGCAAATCTGTAATGGAAACGTCATTTCGCTACATTTTTTTAATTAAAGTTTAGAAAATATCTTGAAAGATTGAAGACATATAGTCATGGCATTTAAGTTAAACTTACGTCAATTTCACTCAGCATGACGTCCACAATACTGCCCACCACGATGACGAAGTCAAACACGTTCCAGGGGTCCCCGAAGTAGCCCTGCCATAGACAAGCACCTTTAAATATGGATCATATTTCATATGCACATTTCTACATGATCAAACACGTCTTAGTATAACTACAATGTATGAATTAGTCGTTTTCTAGCAGTCTAAATGCAGGACTCACCTTAGCTTTGAAGGCGCCGAGTTTGAGTAGCATTTCCACCGTGAACAGAACCGTGAAGATGACATTCAGCATGTCCGAGAGATCGGTGATGTGGTCCGACTGGTTACAGTGCTGAACGATGAACACGTTCAATTCACATTTATTTGTATCGCGCTTTTCACAACACGCGGCTTTACAGAAAGTGCACGAGTTTACACCGAAATCACAGTTAGCGAAACATGTATTAATTTAAACAATGTAATGATTTAATGCAGAAATAAGGAGCTCATTGAAGTCATGAATACTTGTTTGCTAAGAAATGAGAGTAGATTACTCGATTACATCTGTCAAAAGTGAATCTATCATGATGGAAGAAGAGTGTCATACACACCTAGGATGGATTGAGGGAGAGTAAATCATGGGCAAATTTCGGTGGTTGTGTGTTCTCACCTGCATCCCCAGACACATGGTGTTGAGCATGATGAGGAGGAACATCAGGTACTCGAAGTAGCACGAGGTGACGATGTACCACACCTGGTACTGATACGGGTTCTTAGGGATGTAGCATCTCAGAGGCCGGGCCTTCAGCGCGTACTGGACACACTGGCGCTGGCGGCGGAAACGTGCGTTAGAATTTTGCTTATCATTTATTACTTAAAGCTCACTTGAAGTTCTTCGATTCCGCATCCAACACTACTGGCCTGACCGATGATATTTAAGCCTAAATGTAAGATAACACTATTTGTTCGCTGTAGAATTTAAATATAGTTTCATCTGTTAAAGCTGTGTTGTGTTATGAACGTTAATGCTAACCGACAGCAGGAATATGAGGCTACTGTCACTTTAAGAGCGAATATTCACTTACACACATTCGGTCTCTTCTTGTTCACTGATGACAGAACCGAGACGAGTGTTTAGACATTAGTGTGTGTTTATTTGTGCGTGTTGAAATGAAAGACGAATCAGTTCGGTGGTGCGCACAGATATCGCGCGGGTCCCGATCTCGCCTCTTCTTCCGCGTTTAAAGGGTTAGTTCACCCAAAAATGAAAATTCTGTCAGTATTTCCTCACTCTCATGTTGTTCCAACCCCGTAAGACCTTCGTTCATCTTCAGAACACAAATTAAGATATTAAGATCGCTCCTGCATACTAGTCCATAGGCTTCTTGAGGGAATGACTCTTGCTGGCCTCGAAAAGTCATTAAAGACATCGTTAAAATAGTCCAAGTGACTACGGTGGCTCAATTTTAACTTTATCAAACCACGAGAATACTTTTTGTGCACAAAAACAAACAAAAATAACGACTTTATTTCAACTATTCACTTCCTTCTCCATGGGCCGTTAGCGTAGTGTGATTGCGTAAAGCTACGTCACACGCAGGCTCACTATTGGCCGACGCTGGTCATGTGTGTGATGCGTGTGACGTACAATAACAGAAGCTTACGCTATTAAACTAGTAACCTGACTCGCGCAGAGGGAGAAATAAACCAATAGTTGAAATAAAGTCCTTATTTTTGTTGTTTTTTTGCGCACAAAAAGTGTTCTCGTGGTTTGATAAAGTTAAGATTGAGCCGCTGTAGTCACTTGGACTATTTTAACGAAGTCTTTAATGACTTTTCGATGCCAGCAAGAGTCATTCCCTCAAGAAGCCTATGGACTAGTATGCAGGAGCGATCTTAATATCTTAATTTGTGTCCCGAAGATGAACGAAGGTCTTACGGGGTTGGAACAACATGAGGGTGAGGAAATACTGACAGAGTTATCATTTTTGGGTGAACTAACCCTCGTAAGAATGTGGAAATTGGCAAGACAAAACACGTCCAAACGATAAACTTTGATTAAACTTAGTTAATCCGCGAATCGCACGCGAGCTGAATCCATAAAGATCATGATCCGTTCCACCCCGAGTTGACAAGATTAACCCCTCGGGTGCCGAAACGAGACATTTTTTTGTATACTTGATGGTGTCAGCGCAGTTCATTGGTGCCGAACTCGCCCTCGAACTCCTCGTACCTGGTTTTTGTCCAGCTCGCAGTTCTTGAACTCCTGCTCTCCCTGTTCCTGGAAGGTGACGATAACGAAGCCCACGAAGATGTTCATCATGAAGAAGGCGATGAGGATGAGGTAAACAATGAAGAAGATGGAAATCTCAATGTGATTGTTGTAAATAGGGCCGACGTTTTCCAGATTCGAGTCGATGGCTTTATACAACAATCTGTGTGAAGGTACAGTACAATCGGGAGAATGGGTGTGCGCCAACGTTTTGATCAAAAGCTGTATAGACAACAAACATGAAAGGAAGTCGTTCACTTCAGAATGACTTTCCTGATGATTTACTCGCCCCCACGTCATCTTTTCTTTTCCATTGATGAAAGAAAGACATGAACATCTTGGATGACGAGTAGATTATCAGTAAATTTTAATTCTGAAGTAAACTCGTCCTTTAGAAATACCTACTCTGGCCAGCCTTCGAACGTGGAAACGGTGAAGAGAGCCAGCATCCCGTTCAGAATATTGTCGAAGTTTAAGTCGCTGTTCATCCACACGCGTTTCTGGAGCACCATGTCATGAAGAGCGTGTTCCTGGTGTTGAATAAACGTTCCCCTGAGAGCGTCACCGAGAGAGAGAAGAGTTATGTGGATGTGGAGAGTTTGAGATCTCGGAGTGAAGGAGAAATGAATGAAAGTTCAACCGTACTGGCATTCCTCCGCCGTCATCTTGAGCGGGTCTGTGCAGTAAAAAAACTTCCCCTGCCAGAGAACAGAAAAACATCAACGTTAAACACTCGTCTCTCTTGGAGACATAGACTAATGGATGTTGTGACCTCTCTGACCTTGAAAAGCTGGACACCGATGCAGGCGAACATGAAATCCAAGAGCATGGTGACTAAAACGATGTTTCCGATGGTCTTGATGGCCACAAACACGCACTGGACTACATGCTGACAGACGGCAAAGACAGATAAATGGAGGAACGGGACATGTGTCATGTTGTGTTCTCAAAACTAGACTCACTTTGAGGCCTTTGGCTCGATTAATGGCTCTTAAAGGTCTCAGCACTCGCAGGACCCGGAGGATCTTCACCACCGAGATCGCACTGGATCTACAGAGAGACATGAGAACTAAAAAATAAAAAATCTTAACAACGACTGGTAGTGTACATCCACAGCTCCAATAATGGCTGTTTGTATCTAATGTCAGCCATATTGCTTTTTAATCTCACTCCATTCCCATGGACAGCAGGGAGACGCCGACGACGATCAGGTCCAAGATGTTGAAGGAGTTGCGGCAGAAAGACCCCTGGTGTAAGAAGGCGCCGTACGTGGTCATCTGCAGTGGACGAAGAAGAAATGAACCCTTCACAGAATCCAAACATATTACGAAACAGCTTTTCTGAACGCACATAAACTCTCGTCTCACCTTTAGTACAATCTCTGCTGTAAACACTGAGGTGAAGACATAATCAGCGTAGGCCAGGACCTGGAGCGGAGAAAGAAAGGGTCGACGACAGCTGCATAAAGAGTGCATATTAGTACCTAAAGTGTACATATTAGTACCTAAATGGTACATATTAGTACCAAAAGTGTACATATTAGTACCTAAATGGTACATAATAGTACCTAAATGGTACATATTAGTACCAAAAGTGTACATATTGGTACCAAAACTGTACATATTGGTACCTAAATGGTACATATTGGTACCTAAATGGTACATATTAGTACCAAAAGTGTACATATTGGTACCAAAACTGTACATATTGGTACCTAAATGGTACATATTAGTACCAAAAGTGTACATATTGGTACCAAAACTGTACATATTGGTACCAAAACTGTACATATTACTACCAAAATGGTACATATTAGTACTAAAAGTGCATTAGTACCTAAATGGTACATACTAGTACCAAAAGTGTACATATTGGTACTTAAAGTGTACAGGTTGGTACCAAAACTGTACATATTAGTAGCTAAATGGTAAATATTAGTACCTAAATGGTACATATTGGTACCAAAACTGTACATATTAGTACCTAAATGGTACATATTAGTATCTAAATGGTACATATTGGTACCAAAACTATACATATTACTACCAAAATGGTACATATTAGTACCTAAATGGTACATATTGGTACCAAAACTGTACATATTACTACCAAAATGGTACATATTAGTACCTAAATGGTACATATTAGTACCAAAAGTGTACATATTGGTACCTAAAGTGTACATACTAGAACCTTTTTAAAAGGAAACGTCAAATTGATGGCTTTTGTTCTATTTTTCTGAGAGATGGGGTACCTGGTTCCTGAAGGACATTGGGTCGATGGGGTCCTCCGCAGCCAGTGAGATACTGCTGAGCAAGATGAAGAGGAGGATGATGTTGGTGAAGGTCGTGGCGTTGATGATGCGATGGCAGAGTTTACGAAACCTGAGCATAGAGACACGGACAAACAAGCTCCAAATGTAAGCTTTGTATTAGGGTTAGGGTTGGGGACCGTTTGGATTTTAACGATTCCTATTCGTATCGATTCCTAATTCCTATACTTAGGGTGACAAAAAAAAAACAGGTGATGTTTTTACTTGTTCTGCGGGCCGAAGATGAAGAAGGAACTGGCCTCTGGCATCGGCACCACAGTCTCCTTCAGCTGCAGGTCTGCCATTGGACGAGGCCGAGGGCTGAGGGGAATTTCTGGCTCCTCCTCCTCATCGTCACCTGACCACGTCATCACAACGTCAGCGGGAAAACATACGAACTGAATAAACTAAGCCAAATGATCCTTTATGTGTTACCTGGGAAATCCGCTGGAGGAAATGGATCTTTAATCTCGTTCACGTTTGATTCAAATTCATCTACTTTGAGCTGCAGATTAATGTAAAGAAACGCATGAATCAGAGTAGTATTTTATTATCTTAAATATGCTAAAACTAGACCTGGCATCAGTGCAATTATCAGTCCGAATACGAAATACACTTCTAACGGCATTTGACAGTAATATACTGATGTGATTCTGTCAGTTTCGACCTTGGCTGTGGTGGGAATGCCGTCAATCTTGGCTCTCTGCTCGGCGAGTTTCTTGGCCAGCATGGCCTTTTCTTCCTCGCCCTTGTCGGGTAGGTTTTCTCTACATCGAGAAAAAACAATGCGTCAGAAATTTTGTCAGTTCGTCAGCAAAGATCATTTCTTGTAGGTCACGTTAGTCCAACTCGCATCAGCTGATCCACGTCTATAGGGATTCGATGCCTATCACTGTATACATGTATAACTTCTTCACTATTGCGTTTCTCAGGAGCTGATCACCCTCCTCCATCCCCAGCTCCACCTGAATCAGTCAGGATTTGGCATTCTGAATCAGACTAAATTCTCGAATTATGTTGTACTTTAAAATCTACATTCATACATTCATGTTGGTTATGTTCTGTTAACCCTAAGCGGAGTTATTGCTGCTCTCCTGCTCTTATCCATGCTAGGCCGCCCAGAAACTGAACCATACCGCCAATTGTCAATCGTCTTTGAGGATAGTGGTCTCGACAGAAGTCTCTTTCTCATGCTATAGACCTTTTGTCACTCACCTAAGAAGCCTTTTGCGTTTCTTCTCCTCTGTCTTCTCTTTCTGGGCCGAGGTCAGGCTCTCCGCCTCCGCCAGATTGTCCACCGCGATCGCCAGGAAGACATTTAAAAGAATATCTGCAGTTCAATGCTCAGGAAGGCCCTCATCATTTTCACATGTGATTTCTACAGCTCGCAAATCTGTGCCGCCCAAAGGATACAGTTTCCACAGATGAACAGGATGATGAAGTAAATGCTGACCAGGATTCCAGGCACGGCGGGACCTCCGTGAGCCATGATGCCGTCGTACATGACGTAGTTCCAGCCTTCACCCGTCAGGATCTAAAAAAGAGAGAGTACAAGACACTGGAGAGGCTTTGTGGATCAGACTGATCTCATGAAGTAGCGTGTGTATGACACGCCACTTCGTATTTCCATTTTTGGCGTGCTTTCAACACGCATAATCGCTTTTCAGCGTGTTTATGAACGCCGTTGACTTAACGTTACATTACCGTATATATAAATCTATGGCCAACCCCAACCACGTCCCTAACCCTACCCATGAGTCTTCCCCTACCATCCTAGGAAAAAAATATCGCTCCCCAGATGTAGATTTACATTTTGCTTCGTTTCGCTCGGACATTTAACGGCGTGCACAAACACGCGTAATCGCTCTGACATTTAACGGCGTAGACATACGCGGATAGCTGAAAATACGTAGAGATAACACGCCACTTGACTTGAAAGTGGCGTGTATGTTTATGCAAAAGTCATGATGTCATTTTGTGCTTAGCATACTCACTTAATATTGTTGGGTTAAAAATAACCCAACGTGTAACCCAACTATGGGGTGGTATAGCAGCACCTTCCCAACTGTGGGTTATTTTAACCCAATACATTAACTATTTATTTTTAATTCGTGAAATTATGTTAATAAATAAAATACACTTTGTTTTTAAATACAGATTGTTTGTTTCTATAAAACAATAAATACGTCTCAACCAATATTTTTAAATTACAAACTAAATATTGATAACCCAACGTTTTTTACCGTCTATGATATGATAAATTTACCTGGAAAACCGTGATCAGAGCCTGAGGAAAATTGTCAAAGTTGCTTCGTCTCACGTACTCATCTGGAAAATTAAACTTCCCCCCGAAAACCTGCATCCCGAGCAGAGCGAAGATGACGATGAAGAGGAAGAGGAGCAGAAGCAGGGAGGCGATGGAGCGCACAGAGTTCAAGAGAGACGCCACGAGATTACTGAGCGACGTCCAGTACCTGAAAATCACGTTTGGATCAATTCTCAAGCAAGCATACACGTCTGGTTCTTCTAATCTTCACACTGGTGTAGAGAATCGCATACCTCGTCACTTTGATGAGACGCAGAAGCCGAATACATCGCAGTATGGAGATCCCCATGACCGACATGATGTCCATGCGAACAAGAATGAGCTCCAGGATCCCCACAGAAACCACAAAGCAGTCGAAACGGTTAAAGAGGGACATGAAGTAAGATGGCAGCCCCATCGCGTACATCTTCAGAAACATCTCCACCGCAAACAGAGACAACAGCACCTTATTGGTATTGTCTGCAAATGAGGTAAACAATGTAAATAAATACCCTTATGGAAAATCCAGCTAAAATCAACGTGTTGATCGTTCGTTAGTGGCTTTAAGCTGAATGTTAGAGTTTTGGGAACTGTGGCCATTGTGTTTCACAGAAGAAAGAAGTCATAGAGGTTTGAGGGATGGCAGAAGTTGAACCTTGGAAGTTGGTGAGAGACTCGGGCTGATCATGGTGTTCGGTTGCGATTGCCAGAGTGTTGAATAACACCAGCAGAATCACCAGCCAGTAGAACAGCCTGGACTTCACCCAGACACGGCACTTCCTCCTGAAAAAACGGTTCCATCGACGAGCGTGTCGACTGTAAAACGCATGCAAAGAGAAATTCAAAGCATTTATGTTTTAGAAGTCAAGTCACCTTCATTTATACAGGGCTTTTAACAATTTGGACTGTCTTAAAGCAGCTTTACAGTGATGATAGGAGATTACAGGAACAGCTCTAGAGTAAAGTTAGTTTTGATTGATTCACTTCTGTCGCGAAGAGAAGTGGAACTGGAATCATTTTTAAAATGTTTTATCTGTACAGAGGTAAAGGTAAGGAGGCCTTCGCAGGGGAGAGACTAGTGGACACTTCCGGACTGTGTTGTCGTCCAGGTCCTTCATCAGATCTGGATATATCTCCTAGACACGAGGTCAATCATTCCCAACAGTAGATCGCTCAACTCACACATAAAACATGAGTTTGTTGAGTGCCTCCAGCTCATAGAGAGTTTCCGATTCTGATCCATCCTGAAGTGGGAGCAGACCTGTGGGGACCAATTGTCCAACATTTAACCAGATTTCAAACCCCATGAGCCTTGGTTCTCAATGGCTGAAGCTTGTTAAAGTGTTTGTGAGTGTTTTTGAGCACCTTGCCCCTCCTGGTCATTGTCCATGACCTCTGCCTGTGTGATCCACTCCATGTATCCCTTCAGATCCTCATCGAACTGCTGACGCTCCCGCAGGATCTGATACTCTCCACTTCGAGAACTCTTTTCTCGCTCCTTGGTGAACTCGCTGATCACACAGAGAAGAAGAGAGAGAGAGAGAAATATGAGATGGTGTGCAGTAAAATCTCTGAAACAAATCACTACCGGACATCCCTATCCAATAACGTGGAGTGAAACTGAGTAAAAGACCACAAGTGTTTGGACTTACCCGCACAGGACCCCCAGAACCAGATTCAAGATGAAGAACGAGCCCAGGAGAATCAGAGTCACGAAATACAACCAGGGCCACTCCATCCCGATCGCATCATTGACCTGTAGGAAGACAAGAGTCGGTGGTCGGATCCCTATCATAGCCCTTCATGTCAGTGGTTCCCAACCCTGGTCCTGGAGTATCCCTACACAGTCTCCTTTATCTCTTATCTGTATCTCCTTTATCTGCCTTCGTTCTCCGTTATTAAGGTCCTGGCAAGGCAGAACAGGAACCAGGAATTGAACAGAATGGAACCATGCTGGTTTGTTGTAAGACCGTCACTGTGCTTGCGTCCTACCAGTTCCTATAGCCACTTGGCCAGTGCGAACGCAAGCAGCAAAACCAAGTTTGGGGGATAGTAGTTCTTAGAACTGTTTAGAAGTGGACAGTTCCTATAACTAAGTTCCTCGACTACTTGGTCGGAAAGCGGCTAGTGAAGCTCTTAATCTTTACGCTGAGGAGGAAATCCAACACGGCTTTGAGGAGACTGAGAGAAACTTGATTATGTATTTCTGTTCATCTCATCATCACTGTCTACTATCTATGTTCAACTGATCGTAGACTAATGAACACGAAGAATGCGAGCACTGGCCTTCTCGGCGCCACCAAAATAAAGGCTACAACAAGAAGTGTGTCTCACGTCACTTAACCCTGACCCTTCCTACTCTGAACCAGGAAAACGATCCTAAGCGAAACATCAGTTCTCGGGTCAACACCCTGGTGGCGAGTTCATAGAACTACCCGTGTCACTGACCCAGTACAGAACATCGGTCCAGCCCTGAGTGGTGATGCACTGGTAAACGGTGAGCATGGAGAAGCCAAGATTGTCAAAGTGTGTGATGCCGTCATTGGGCCCGGGCCATCCGTCACGGCACTCGGTTCCGTTAAGAGGGCAACGCCTGCCGTTACCAGCCTGAGCGCACGGAGCCGCATACCCGCCGTCCCCCGTGGCAATGATATCTGGACACAACGGATCATGAATAAAATTTGCATTTATTGAAGGAAACACCAGTGCTTACAAGATGGCAAAAGGATACCATCCCCTACTTTTTTGGCAAGTTTACTACATCTAACTTGCGTCATTTCTTACCTGTGCCAGTGTGGTAACATGTTTTATGCATTTTGCATTTGAAAAGCTCCAGGCCTATGATGGCATAGATGGTGACCATGAAGAAGACCAGCAGAGAGATGTGGAACAGGGGCAGCATGGACTTGAGAATGGAGCTCATCACCACCTGCAGGCCTGGAGGAGACATTACACTAACCAGCCAACTCACAAAATTAGAAAGGTGAGCAGAAGGTGGTGTTGTCACTTACTGGGGACCCCAGAGACGAGCCTCAGGGGCCTCAGGACTCTAAACGCGCGGAGGGCTTTCATGTCGAAACCACCTTTCTGCTCCACTGGCGCCTCGACGCCGCTGATGTTGTTGATGAAGTCCACCACGACTGTGAACAACCTGAGAGACGTCACATAGTAGGTGTTTGTGTACTTTGGGTGTTTCTGGCCATATTCAGGTGGTGGTTTGTGTGTGTGTACATGTGTCTCTATCCCAGTGGGGATTTAAACCACTGTGGGCCTAAATTGAGGTACACACTAGGTTTAGGGGTAGGGTTAGTGTGAGTGGACAGAATACAGAGTTTGGACAGTATAAAATATATGTCCATGGAGAGACCCGATGTAGATAGTGAACAAGATGTGTGTGTGTCTTACCCCATTGTCACAATGACAAAATCTAGTATATTCCAGCAGTTCCGTAAATAAGCATCGGCATGAAAGAGTAATCCGTACGCCACGATCTTCAGGAAGCATTCCATCGTGAATATGATGAGGAAAATGTACTCAAGACTCTCCTGTGAACATTGAGATGAATGGAGCTGTCAGCACACTTCAGTACAAACAACTGACTCAAGGTGTTTGGTGTCTGTGGTTGCTTTTCCACTTCATAGCTCTTTTGTTTTGGCTTTGAATATCTGTCATGGCGTGCCTTTTTATATTCTTGCAACTTACACACGTTGTGTTTGGTGCAAACGTGGCAAAGAATTGCTAGAGCCTGACACTCTCCTCCGGTTTCAGTCGAGGCATTTTGAAAACGAACGACCCAGACATTGAGAATTTTACGACGAACATGGCTCCTACTGTGAGCTTGAAGTGTTTCTACTGACATTTGGATGGATAGATAGATAGATCATCCAAATGCTGTGATGTCGACCTGATTGCAAAGAAACAATCTGACTTGTATTACAAACCACAAAGTCTGGTGTGACGAGTGACTCTGCGTGTGTGTGTGAGAGCATATAGTTTGACAGAGTTTGTGTCTAATTTTAAAACGTCCACACATGCAGGCGTCCCGTCGGCATGCGGTCAAAGCACCTGCTTCTTTCTGTCACCTGAGTCAAGGTCACGCACACTTACAAGGGTTTAGTGGGATGAATATCTGGCATTAGGTGTCAGCCATTCTATCAGAAGACAGATTTGAGCTAGCCACTTGTTCATTTAGGATATAGGTCAATCTTTTATAAGAACAGAATACATATATACACATATATATATACATATGGAATCATTTAAAGGTTGTCTTAAGGTGGAGTCTACAGGTATTGGGGAGGGGTTTATATGTGGGGGAGTGTATGAGGGCGGGGTCTATAGGTTGTCTCAGATGTCTTAAGGTGGAGTCTTCAGGTATTGGGGAGGGGTTTATATGTAGGGGAGTGTATGAGGGCGGGGTCTATAGGTTGTCTCAGATGTCTTAAGGTGGAGTCTACAGGTATTGGGGAGGGGTTTATATGTAGGGGAGTGTATGAGGGCGGGGTCTATAGGTTGTCTCAGATGTCTTAAGGTGGAGTCTACAGGTATTGGGGAGGGGTTTATATGTAGGGGAGTGTATGAGGGCGGGGTCTATAGGTTGTCTCAGATGTCTTAAGGTGGAGTCTACAGGTATTGGGGAGGGGTTTATATGTAGGGGAGTGTATGAGGGCGGGGTCTATAGGTTGTCTCAGATGTCTTAAGGTGGAGTCTACAGGTATTGGGGAGGGGTTTATATGTAGAGCAATATATGAGGGCGGGGTCTATAGGTTGTCTCAGGTGTATTAAGGTGGAGTCTTCAGGTATTGGGGAGGGGTTTACATTTAGAGGAGTGTATGAGGGCGGGGTCTATAGGGTGTCTCAGGTGTCTTAAGGCGGAGTCTACAGTTATTGGGGAGGGGTTTACATGTAGAGGAGTGTATGAGGGCGGGGTCTATAGGGTGTCTCAGGTGTCTTAAGGCGGAGTCTACAGTTATTGGGGAGGGGTTTACATGTAGAGGAGTGTATGAGGGCGGGGTCTATAGGGTGTCTTAAGGTGGAGTCTACAGGTATTGGGGAGGGGTTAATATGTAGAGGTGTGTATGAGGGCGGAGTCTATAGGTTATCTCAGGTGTCACGACCAATTCGTACGAGTGATTAAAAAGTGAGTAATTCATACGACCTCACTTGTACGAATTCGTACGATTTGTCCAAACCCACGTGATGCGTAGGTTTAGGGGCGGGGTCAGGGGTAGGTCATTGGTACGAATTCATACGAATTGGCCAATTCGTAAAATATGTACGATTTAGCAAAAACGTACTAATTCGTACAAGTGAGGTCGTACGAATTGTTACGAATTAGCCACCTCGTAAAATTCGTACGAATTCTCGTGAGATCGGGTTGACGATTGATGTCCCCGCTGCACCTCCAGAAGAAGAGAGAGTGTAAAGTTCTCTTTTTATATCTATTAAGATGGAGTGTGTTCGAGTGTGAGAGAGAGACTCACTAGGTTGCTGTTGGTGTTATTCGTATCTTCCTCAGGCATTGGCATGAAAACCGCCAGAGCTACACAGTTTGCAAAGATGGTGAGGAGGATGATGATTTCAAACGGTCTGAGAGACACGTTCAGGAAAATAAACCAGCTTCTCTTACAGTGAGAGATATATTCCTCTAGTGATGCACATTATAATAATGTGTGTTGTAGCACGGTGATCTACATGGCGTCTCAGTGTGTTGTTGTGTGCGTGCTAGCATTCCCTGAGCTTAGCATGTCTGTATTTAGTGAGCTGGTGGACAGAACAGCTGTTCCCTCAGAATATCAGAGCGCTGTGCTGAAACACTGACATTTACACTCATGACTAAATCAGCTCATTAGCGGTCCGTCATCTCTAGTCGCTAGCCGCCTCTGGTAATGAATGACTTTTATGTATGCTTGTTTACTCCAATGCAGCCATGAGATAAAACGGAGAGTAAATTAAGATTTGTTTAGTATATTACAAGATCAGCAAATAGTCTAATTAAGTTGATGTTGAACCGAAACATAACTGAGAACTTCTTTAAGACCGCTGGTCTATGAAAGACATTTCGAGGGCTTGGAGTCGAATACGTCAGATACACTTTTTTGTTGCTTTATCCAATACAGTTTGATCTCAGATAGGTATTTTGGCACCATTGGATAGAGCTCATTGAGACCTTTAGTTTGATATAAAGGATGCATATATTCGCCCAAAATGCCACTTACGCCCCTCTGGCTCCGAGCCCTTGATTTGTAATTTTGTTATGTAATTCATTTTTAAACAATTTTTGCTTCTTAATATTTTGTTGAAACTGACAAACTACCATTAAAATGTTTTGGGTTTTCAGAAAGTACACATTTAGCTGATCAAAAGTGACAGTAAAGACATATATAATGTTATAATGTTGCATGTAAAATATTCGATTTAAAATTTTCAAATAAACGCTTTCTATTCATCAAAGTTAACTTTTTGAAAATTGCTTTTACGACATGCATTAAGTTAACTGATGTTTAGTGACTCTGTGCAAAAATGTCATTGTAATTAAAATCACTTTTTGATTTGTTCAAGGATACTTCCACTCTACAATGTTGATGCAGGCCTTGCGGAAGGGGTTCTTCAGCGTGAGGAAGAGGAGGGATCGCGCGGGCCGGGGGTTTCCGCCTGTGGCCTGGAGCTTCTTGAGTTTCTCTCTCTGCTTCCTCTTCAGCGTCTCCTCATCCATGATGAAGGAGGTCATGGGTGCTTCGCCTCCGCCCTCCATGATCCGAGCTGGAGGCGCGGGACTTCTGGAGATCAGGTACTCGGCTCAATACTTCAGTATCTTCTCGGGACTCGAAAATTAAAAAGTGAATGTGTCCCTACCATCCGCTGTCTGTCTGTCTGTGTCTCTCTCTGTCTCTCTCTGCTCTTGTTCGGTTAGTCCTGCAGCTGTCTGACTTAAAAAATAAATATAGACAATACGTGTCACTCACGTGTGTGTGTGTGTGTGTGTGTGTGTGTGTGTTAGGAGACAACGGAGCATGACACAGTTATGGTCACAGAGTTATAGATTAAGAGGCAGGACATGAACAGTCATAACTTTGGAATGTTCCCATTGGCCTTTTCTGTTTGGGCTTTGTGACATCACTGAGCTGGCAAACCAATCAGCACACAGATAAATCACTGTGAAATTTAGTGTCACAGTTTTCTATGATCGTCCCAATGATTGTGTCTCAGCAGTGCAAACGGGTGAATCTCTCGGCAACTGTCAACGTCATATTTCATAATTATTATCGCATTATATTTATATATGGTTAATTAATTTATATATATATATATATATATATATATATATATAAACATTCAAAATATAGATATTAATATTCATGTATAAATCAACAAAAAATATTTTTTATATATATATATATATTATTATTATATAATATTATATTACATTATAATATTATATTATATATTAATATTATATATACACATTCAAAATATTAATATTCATGTATAAATTAACAAAAAATATATTATATATATATTATTATTATATAATATTATATTACATTATAATATTATATATTAATATTATATAATATTAATATATATATATATATATATATACATAATTATAAATATAATATTATATTAATATTGTATTTTATATATATATATATATATATATATATATATATATATATATATATAACTCTTTGAAGATTTTAAGATCCCAATGTCATACATGTGTCAATGAACAGACATAAAACTCCAACAACAAAACCTGGAGATCAATATGAATGTCTAAGTGAAAACAATCTCATTCCAAGTATAATTTAAGCTTTATTTAAATTTCGGTTAAGTGTAAAATCACAGTATACGTGATCACAGAGCGAGTTCAAGGTCAGGAACTGGCCGTCGTGTTGATTTCAAGGCTTTTTTGGGCGCCGTGACCCATGTGCCCTCATGTCCCAGTCTGCAAAACACACTCTCAGTGGGAGACGTCACACACGCTAACACCAAAACAGTTAACTTGTGTAATGTTAATTGGGAAAGTGAGAGATGAGACCACGTTGATGACCTGAGTCTGTGGTGGAGTGCTGAGTTTGATGTGCGGACTGGGTCGATTCCTTTCCTAGAGCGCCTCCTGTCTGTTTTTAGGGGAAATCGGATCTATTGGAGACGTCGAATAGATTATTTAGGCGCGCCGAAAGAACACCACACACTCAGTGTTATCAACATGGGAAAATCTCACAGTAAAACATTCAGCTGTGAAAAAATCGGTGTTTTGCCAGATGAAAAGTTGATCTATTTATCATCGTTTTACTCTTTTAAATTTTATTTTTAAAATTATTTTAATTCCTTTCTGTGTAAAGGAAGTTGTGTATCTTAAAGTCACAACAACAGGCGTGTCTCACGTCACTCAGAGTTCCCAACGGTGCTGCGAACCACACCAGAACCACATCAGTTCTTGGGTCAACCCCCTGGTGGCCCGTTCCTAGAACTACCCGGTGCGAAAGCCCCTATCAAAACATGCTAATATTTGAGAATCACTCCGAATCAAAGTTGGTGCATGATTGAAGTCGCTAGGACATGATGTTTCTGAACGTCTTTAACTCCCAACAGAGTCCTCGGAAGATGTCTCGGAGACGGAAAGAGGCGACGCCGTTGCGTTCTCCTCCGCGCCGCCTGCGTTCTCCACCAGTTCCTGTAGGTATTTGATGTAGCGGATGGCCGCGCGCAGCGTCTCCACTTTGCTCAGCCGTTTGTCCGTGGTCGCGTTGGGCAGGTGGTCGCGTAGCTTGGCGTATCCCTGGTTCACGCACTTCACTCGCTGGCGTTCCCGCTCGTTGCGTTTCTGGATGAAGGCGGGCTCGAATGGGCATTCGTAGACGCCGAAGCTGCCCTGGAACGGCGGGAGATACGACAGTAGAGACGCGCCGCCACAGTACGAGCCATCGTAAACTCGCTGCTCGACGTGAGTCGGGTACAAGAACAGCGGTAGCGAGCGACCTAGCGGATCTGAGTGGACGTCATTCCCTCTGTAACCACCAGAGGGCGCGCAATACCGACTGCTCCTGCTCAAACGGTAATGAGACGCGTCCATTTTGAGGTGTGGAGTTGCTATCGGTGTCGTTCGTACATAAATGAAAGCCGAGCCTGAGGAAGTTCGTCTAAGACTGACGGATTAGCGTGCGCTTCCTGAAGCGAGGGAGCATCATCCTCTTCCCCGGTCTCAATGATAGACGCTCGGGAAACGGCTTCTGCTGCTCTTTGAAAGCCCTGTGAAGGATTTTGAGAGAGACAGACTTGAGTTTAGACCAGAGGACTTCAAACACACTCCAGATTAGCTTAATAACTGCTTAGTCTGAGGTTCAAACACGCAGGATAAACCCGCGGCTGGTCCTTGCAATTAACACGGATTCGACATAAAATACTGGCGAAAAGACTCAAAACATGTGCAGAGGTCTCTGGTGTCATGTGCTGCTGCCTTCTACATCGCCAAATAATAACACGTCAGGTTTATTAACCAACATTTGAAGGTAAATAAAGTTAGCTTGTAATGTGTTGGGCAAACATTAGCATGTTTCTGGCAGTGTGTCGGAGCTGAGAACGTGTAATCCGTCTCTAATTCACGACATTGTGTACAACACAAGAGTCACGAGAGCAAAGCAGAACGTGCTAGACTGAGCTAATCCCTCTTTTTATATTTAAAGACGTATCTGCGCTTGTCTTGTGTGTGTTCGAGCTCGAGGCCAATCATTAAATGATGTCTAATCTGTCTCTCGGTGGAAATCCCCTCACTGGTCGAATAAATGGAAGAAATTATCAATGAAAACGTGTCATAACGCTACAAAGGAAAACAATCCCGCGCACTTCTTGCGTGAATGCTAGCGGGACGTTCATTAGCAAAGTCGCTGAGTAAAACAAAGAAGCACCAGTTAAAACTATTATTCATTTTCTTTTAAAATATTAAACAATGCAAATATAAATCCCAAACAAATTTACTTTACTGAAATAAAAATTATTTGCAACAATTCTGAGTATATTTAACCAGTTTAATGTAAATAAAAAATATGTTTTAGGCCTAAAACAAAAAATAAAAATGTGGGTGTGTATATATATATATATATATATATATATATATACTAATATTACAACTGAAGCTAATAAACAAATATTCCACAAATCAAATATATCATACAAAATCATATCACATAAAAAACCCTACTTATAACACAAACTATATATAATAGCCAAAGGCTTAGAGAACAAATGAATATATATATATATATATATATATTTATACATATTATACACACACACACACATATATATATATATAATTGTCAATAATCCCAAAAGCAGCATGCAGTGTATGTGTGTATATATATATATATATATGCAATACATTTTATATTTTTGTTATGAACATACTAGTACTGTACAAACTAATCATTTAAATCTACATGTATTGTAGTATTATAATGGATTAGATATTCGACACATTAACTCATCTCGTTACTCTTACTCTCGATGTATCTGAATGTTTTCTGCATTATTAACGGCACAACACAAGGATTGAAAGATAACGTACCTGAGGAACACACACCTCCGCTGAGTGTCTTCACACACCTGAGTGATGTTACAGGTGAGCTGCCGCTGCTTTACCTGTCGAGCCGCGGCCCGCCCTGTGTGTGTGTGTGTGTGTGTGTGTGTGTTTACGCTCTGACATGAACATTTCAAAGGCAGGATGAGCCTCAGGAAGTGGGCAGAGATGGATCTTTGTTTTGTGTTGAGTCTGAAATTACAGCGGGTGCAGAAAGGCTGATCTCAGATCTGTCATGCACACACTAAAGCTATCTCTCTATCTATCTATCTATCTATCTATCTATCTATCTATCTATCTATCTATCTGTCCGTCTGTCTATCTGTCTTTAATAATTTAATGATTTAATAATTTTTAGATATTTGGACTGGAAACGAGACAGAAACACTGAGTAAGAACAGATGAGGTCAGTGTAGAGAGAAATAAAACTAAATAAATATAAGTTATTCCTCCACTGTACGTACGTTTTCAACTTAAACATCTCTATCGGTGAGCTCAGCGGATATCAAAGATCAGCGATGTAATCTCTGGATAATAATAATAATAATATTAATGTAATTTATGCACAATCTCATAATCGTAATGACGGTATGAAGCACAGCCACACTCAGACACAAGTGTGTTTGTGAGACTTTGAAGGAGGATCAAGTTTAACCGTCTCTCAGCAGCGGCGGATATGAACACACACACACACACACACACACACACACACGCGGCCCTGAGCTAAAACACTCAGCACCGATTAACACATCTGTGTGTGTGTGACAGAAATCATCTGGCGTGATCGTATCATTCCATCGCCTCATTCCCGCAGGTGTGTGAGTGTTCGGGTGTGTGATGACACTGCGTCTGTCAGTGCTGTGTGTGTGTGTGTGTGCAGTGTGTTACGGCTGTGTGTACTGTATACGGCCTGGTATTTTTAAAGACATCATGTAAAAGAGTATTATGCTGCTTTGTTGTCATTATTCAGCACATTTAACTAAATAAAATAATCCCAGAAATAAAGTTATTTAGCTTTTTTAGCCCTATCTATCTATCTATCTATCTATCTATCTATCTATCTATCTATCTATCTATCTATCTATCTATCTATCTATCTATCTATCTATCTATCTATCTATCTATCTATCTATCTATCTATCTATCTATCTGTCTGTCTGTCTGTCTCTCTGTCTGTCTGTCTGTCTATCTATCTATCTATCTGTCTGTCTGTCTATATATCTGTCTATCTGTCTATCTATCTATATATCTGTCTGTCTGTCAACAAACGTTGAATAAATGCATGTATTTTTTAATCTGTAATCATGTTAAATAACAATACTGACCAAAGTAATCCTGGAGCCCTAGTAAACACACACCTTGTGTATCAGAAACTTGTGTTAGTTACCCTGATCTGCGGTCCACAGACAGGGGGCGCCAGGGTTCAACACACACACACACACACACACACACACACAGGATGTGGACGCGCTTGCAGAGAGAGTGAAGCGGAGGAGAAAATAAGAGTGTAAAGCATCAGGTCTGAATGATGGCGCTGAGAGCCGCTCTGCTGAAGAGCATCTGGTACGCCTTCACGTCTCTGGACACCGAAGACAGCGGCAAAGTGTCCAAATCACAGCTCAAGGTGAGACAGATGTGTGTGTGTGCGTTAGAGAGAGACAGGTGTTTCACTGTGTGTGTGTGTGAACTTACCAAACTATCCAGAAGTGTACTAGATCTCACTGTATGGATGTCCACGAAGTGATTAAGTCAACCGCATGTATGTAATATTTACCGTACTTATAATAACAGCTTTCTGTATTATATCCAAATGTTGTGTACGTTAGTGTTTTCAAGTGCACACTGAATGTTTCTCCTCAACAAAAGTGACTGGAGTTTGGCTCTATAAGTGTGTGTGAAACTGCTGTTCTAGTTAATCTGACTCACGCTCTGTGGCTTTACACTGATTGGCATCACACAAAAGCTGCAGTCAGACTGTGTGTGTGTGTGTGTGTGTGTGTGCACAGGTTTTGTCTCATAATCTTCACAGTGTTTTGCGTATTCCTCACGATCCGGCGGCCCTCGAGAGACACTTCAGCGACGATGATGACGGTCCCGTATCCAGTCAGGGTTACATGCCTTACCTCAACCAGTTCATTCTGGACAAGGTACCGAAGCACAAACACACACTCACGAGACACTCACGAGACTTACGATTCACTGAATCACCGACTTTGTTTATCCCAAAATCAGTCCGGTAAGTGTTTAGGGCTGTGGAGAAACACAAACACACACTCTGAGGCGCACAAGCAGTGCTGTTATTTGGAAAAGTAATCCATTACAATATTGCGCTACTTAAAAAGTAACTAATTACGTTACTTTTTTCGAAAAGTAATTAGTCACGTCACTCTTGCGTAACTCATTTGAAAAAGCAACTCGGATAGTTTGTTTTAAATTTGAAAAGTAATGTTTCTTTACTAGTTACTTAAAAAAGTAATCTGATTACGTAAGTCAAGTTACTTGTAACGAGTTCGCCCCAAAACTGAACGTCTCGGATTTTTATCGCAAAATTCGCTCAATCCAGTAAGTGTTTAGAGATATAAATCAATGTTAGACGTCTTTTAAACGCAAAATTGCTTGCTGGGACGGAAACGTTTCTTTGTTCGCAAATTATATAAGCAATATTCCAATTTAAATTCGCAACTTTGCATAGAAACGTAGAGAAACTCGTTGATTTTCCTGAGGAAATAATCCAGATGGCGTTGGGTTTGCTGTGTGGTCAGGTGACGGAGGGGACGTTCGTTAAAGAAGAAGTCGACGAGCTTTGCTGGACTCTGTGTTCCAAGAAAAACTACCGTCCCGACACGCCCCGGGTTCTGACCAATCAGGACGCTCTCCGGCTCTGGTGCCTCTTCAACTTCCTGGCGGAGGACAGATACCCTCTCGCTCTGGTGCCGGAGGAGGTGAGCTCATCCCCGTCTCTGGTTCTGCTCGTCATTAGCGGTCAGCAACAAACCAGCTAGCATGTTTCAAAAACCAGTTTAACCATCAGCATGAAATCAAAACAAACTCGATTTCGATTTTCATTCACGACCCTTGACATTATTCTGATCCCAGTCTGCATTTCGGTGTTTACGATGAATCACTGTTGAGTTTCGTTGTCAATTGAATCAATATTGATACTGTTTAAACTTCTTAATTCTCGATAAAATGATCAACATCGATTTATAAGTATTTTGTTACAAACACATCTAGCATACACATATTTATATATTTTTTATACATGCTCACACATACACACACATTTTTATTTAAATAAAGTTATGTATTATTTACATTTGAATATATTTATGTAAATGAACTCGTATAGATGCAAAAAATATACATATATATATATATATATATTTTTTTTTTTTAATCTTATGGACTGTATAAGTATTTTGTTATAATTTTAACAACAACGTTAAACGTTTCATTGTTTAACATTTTTTTTTCAGTGTTAAAATTTAAATATAATTTAAATATATATATATCTTTATATATATATATATATATATATATATATATATATATATATGAAAAATGGGTATATATATATATACACCAATTTTTCATATATATATATATATATATATATATATATATATATATATATATAAATATTGAATTTTTTTACACATTTTTACAACAATTTAATGGTTGTTTCAATGTTTTTAGTTTTTTATTTTTCGATGTTATAATGTAAATATAATTATATATTTATTTTAATGTTGTCTTATCGATTAATTGCGATTAATCACATCCAACATAAAGGTTTTTATATGTATGGTATATATATATATATATATATATATGGTATATGTATATATATATATATATATATATATATGATATTTATATTTTGATATTACACATTTTATATATATTTAAATAAATACACTGTAAAAAAACATTTTCAAGATTTGTTATCACAACATTTTTTCTTTTGTCAAATAATTTATTTAGTTGAGATAACTTATTATTTGGAGTTTCCGATGATTAATTTAATCTCCTTCATTGTATTAACTCACTTTTTCCAGTTCAATCAACTTAAAATTTTAAGGCAACCAGGTTACTTACTTTTTTAAGTTAAACCAACAATATTTTTTACAGCGTATTTAATTACAATATAAAAATATAATAATTTAAATTTATATTTATATACATATGTAAATGAGCTCATATAGACGCAAAAATGTTAGTGTTGTCAAATCAATTAATTGCGTGTGTTTATGTAACAAAATTTTACGTTTGTGAAATTAATCGCGATTATTCGATTTGACAGGACTAAAAAAATATACATCAAAATAAAAAGTGTTTAGTTAACATCGTTAGCCCTTTAACAACCATTCAGCGTCAGATGTTGTTTCAATGTTTCGTAAACGTTTTTCATTCTTACACATAACTTCGTAACGTGATGTGACGTGTGTTGATCACGTGTCCCGCCGTCAGGCGCAGTACCTGCTGAGGAAGGTGAGTAGTGTGATGACGGTGGAGCTGAGCGGTGTGGAGCTCGAGGAGCTGCCGTCGCGCGACGCCCTGAGCGTGTGGACCTTCCTGGAGCTGGTGAACGCGGCGGCCGCTAGCCGGGACGCCGACGCCGAGAGCCTGTCCATGGCCGTGGAGAAGGTGTATCGAGAGATGGTGGGGAACGTGCTGAAAGAGGTGCGCTGATAAGAACGAAACCACTTAGCTTTATGGGTTAACGTTGACTTATTAGACATATTTATGACAATTTACGTTGTCTTGGTAACGTCAAGTAGACGTCTCAAGCAGATCCCTTGTAAGCTGGTGTGGTTTCAGGGCTACCTGTGGAAGAAGGGACACCTGCGCAGGAACTGGACCGAGCGCTGGTTCTGCCTGAAGCCCGGCTCCCTCTCGTACTACACCAGCGAGGACGGCAGGGAGTGTAAGGGCGTCATCGAGATGGACCAGAACTGCTGTGTGGAGGTACGGCCAGCGACCCACACTGGACTGAACACCATGTGCTAGCGCACTCCTGTACGCCAGTTCGTTTAAAACCAACGGGATCCGTTTCCCGCGAGCGTGACGCCGCGTCTCGTCTGTGATTGACAGGTGCTGTCGGATCGGGACGGGAAGAGATGCATGTTCTGCGTGAAGACGCTCAACAAGACCTTCGAGATCAGCGCGCCGGACTCCAGACAGAGGCAGGAGTGGATCACAGGTCGGAGTTCACATTCTCTCAATATCTAAACATCCTGAGCACTTAATTACACTACAGATACATGTATAAACCCCGTTTATCCTTTTCCCACACACATCAGGACTTCTGAGGACCAAAACCAGTCACATATCAACTGAGGTCCGCTCGTATTATTACCAGTTTCTAATCTATAGCGAATAAACTGTGGCAATATGAAGGTGTCTTTTGGTTTGACACTGTATGTATATATATATATATATAAAGCACATAAATTAAAATTAAACGTTAAATAATGGACTACATATAGATCCCTTTTTGCGCCGCTAGCTGGAGGCAAAACAAAATGAAAACTGGAGGCGGCCAGTACAAACCAGCACAGATTCGGCTACATAATAAGGAGCTTATTAGCGTGTAGGCGGCTACGGGTCGGCCAATCAGGTTCTGTCCGTTAAAAATAAATTTTGGAAATAACAATCGCGGACCTGCACAGTGAGTGACCTTACGCATTAAGATAAAATCTGATTTTCTCCAGTCATTGTTAAAAAAAACAAGCTAATAAAACTTGCTAACTAGCATTAGTGAAGCGGCCAGAGCAATCGTTCTGCCTCCACCTAAGCTCCGCCCACATAAAAACGTCACCATGTTTACTAACTGAAAAGGGGTCTATAAAATGTTGTCAAAGCAATTCCGATTCACATGGCGATAAAAAAAATCTGTTGAGAAAGACTACACACCTGTGGATATATATATATATATATATATATATATATATATATATACACATTAACCTCCGTGAATTTGATTGGTTGAGTTAATTGTAATAGTTGTTCCCCTGATCCCGTGTCTCCATCAGTGATCCTGTAAGTGTCCTATATATTTATATTAGAGCCCGACTGATAAAGGATTTTGAAGGCCGATACCGATACAAATATTTGTTGGTTTTAAAATCCGATATTCCGATATATCGGCCGATATTTTATTTTAATTAAATTTTTTCCAGAAACGCGCAACAAAACATTAACAGATTTCCCTAACATTAGTTATTTGTAGTTATCAATGAGTTTTGATTAAAAATAATATGAAAATGCATTTTAAAAAGAAACTTGCTTCTTTTACTGTCACAACATCAAAATATATTAAAGTTTTGATAAATAAAATAATAATTAGTCCCTACATTGCCGGTTGCGGGATGTGTGGCGCGTTATACATGAGTGTTGCCGACAGGAACAGTGTAGAGCGCCCTCTGGTGGACAAACTATACAACTGCAACACTCATGACATGGTTCGAGCGTGTTTCGTCCGTTTTTATTTTATCTTTGAAATATTCATTTATCGGCCATTATAACTGCCGATACCGATAGTTTGGAAAACGCCTAATATCGGCCGATAATATCGGTCTGGCTCTAATAAATATCATCATAGTTGTTGGTAGAGCCCGACTGATAAAGGATTTTGAAGGCCGATACCGATACAAATATTTTTGGGTTTTAAAATCTGATATTCCGATATATCGGCCGATATTTTATTTTATTTATTTTTTTAACCTAGACATCACAAATTTTGAAGGCCGATACAAATATTTATTGGTTTTAAAAGCCGATATATCGCCCGATGTTTTTATTTTTTCAGAAACGCGGAACAAAACATTAACAGATTTCCCTTACATTACTTATTTGTAGATATTTATGAGTTTTTTACGGTGTAGAGCGCCCTCTGGTGGACAAACTATACAACTCCAACACTCATGACATGGTTCAAGCGTGTTTCGTCCGTTTTTATTTTATTTTTGAAATATTAATTTATCGGCCATTATAACTGCCGATACCGATAGTTTGGAAAACGCCTAATATCGGCCGATAATATCGGTCTGGCTCTAGTTTATATACGAGTTCCCTCTCTCCGTCAGCGATGGCGACGGCTCAGCGCTTGTCTGCGTCGGGGCAGACGTCTCTCCACGAGGAGCTGAAGGCTCGGCGTCGGGATCAGCGCGAGGAGCGGGAGAGGAGGCGCTCGATGCGGGCGGAGGAGACCCGGCGTCTGCAGGAGCTTCAGGAGGAGCGCGAGGAGCAGCGGGTGGAGCTGAAGCTGCTGAAGGAGGCGCAGATACAGACACGAGTCTCTCTGAAGGAGGAGGAGCAGAGGAGGAGCAGACAGCAGGAGGAGCTGCAGAGCGCCCTGGAGAAGCAGCTGGCGCAGGCGCAGGAGGTACACCAGCATCACTTCACCTGAAGAGGGAGCTAGGCGTCGCGGCGAGAATGACGGGTTGGGAACGCTCGCGTCGTGAAATCAGTCTAGGCATGGCGGGACGCATGAAAGTCAGCTTCTGATAGGTCGAAGCACCGGAACGCCGGAAGTACGGCAAGGCGACGCAACGTCTCGTTTCCTCTTCAGGAAAACGAAGCTACAGTCGTAACTAGGGTTGGGTATCGAGAATCGAGGATCGATTGGAACCGGGACTAACTTTTCGTTTTTCCCGGAATCGTTTAAAAGTAAAAATTTCGATTCCAAGTTTCGATATTCACAGTCCGCCGAGCGGAAGAAGAAACCGCTGAACAACACCAATGAAGAAGCGTCTACCGGAAGTGTTGGCATAACCGCACGAGTCGAACATGAGTAGCTTACGTCGGCGGTCCAAAGTGTGGCTTCACTTTTCTAAAAATAACAAACTCTCGGCAAAAATTTGCGATAAAAGGAGTATTTCCTTCAGAAAGACCGTTAGTTAGCAAGGTTAGCTAAACTTTTTTGACCCTGCCTCTTAAAAGAATCGAATCGAGAATCGTTGGGAATCGGAATCGAAACAAGGAATCGGAATCAGAATCGTTCAAATTCAAACGATACACAACCCTAGTCCTAATATGGCGCTGATTTGAAATTTAAAGTGTAATTTCATTGTTTGGTTCATTAGACTTCATGGGGAGGCGGTACTGTGCCTTTAAGTCTTAAAGGTACAGTAGCAAAAACTATTTTTTTTCAACTGAAACACCGTAAGTGGGGAAAACGGCATCAACAGTGTAAAACACGACTCGAAGAGCTCATTAGCATAATGACCCGCCCACATGCACAAATCAACACTTGATATGATAGAGGACACTATGAACTACAGTATACTACTGAACAGATTTAAAGGTACAGTAACACTGTAAGAGGGAAAAACTGCATCAGAAGAACAAAGGAAGTCCTATACGAACAGTGAAACTGAACTAGAGCGTGTGTGTGTGTGTGTGTGTGTGTGTGTGTGTCAGGCACGTGCGAATCTTCGAGCGGAGGTGGCGGTTCGCGATCTGGAGGCCGAACATCAGCGACGGAGAATTAGAGAACTGGAAGATCTCCATCACAGACTGCAAGAAGCTCTCGAGCAACAGATCAGAGCGAGACAAGAAGAAGAGACGTACAGATACACACAGGCCAGGTGCACACACACACACACACACACACACACACACACACACACACACCAGAGAGACATACAGAGGGAGAGAGAGAGAGAGAGAGAGACAGAAAGGTTGTGAGTGACTCTCAAAGGAAGCGCCGCCCTCACACTTAAAAACCCACAAATGCACACACACACATTTTCATTTAATATATTTATGCAAATGAGATGTAGATAACGTACAGATCTAGACTTCTAAACGTTTTTTCTAACGTTCACACATCATAAATATTAATGTAAATTAACTTGTAGGCCGCTATCGTTTATATTTAAATATAGTTATATACGTGTATGTAAATGAGCGCGTATCGAGGGACTTGTGTTGTTTTTATTTAAATATATTTATAGATGTCTTTATATTTAATTTTTTTGCATATATTTAGATATTTATGTATGTTATAATTTAATAATTTAAAGTATTATATAATTATATTTATTACATTAAACATAAATTAAGTATTTTATTGATTTTGTTTATTTATATTAAAATTACCTTTTAATATATATATATATATATTTTTTTATTAAATATAACACCTTTATTAAATATAAAACACCTTTTAATAAATATATATATATATATATATATATATATTTCTTTTTTTAAAAGGTAATTTTAATATAAATAAACAAAATCAAATAAACAAAATATATAAATCCTTTACTTTATTTATAAATTATTTTTTGTCTTTAATTGAGTTGCCAAAGGAGGTTTGGACACATTTAGTCCATTTTCTGAATAATAATAAATAAGGCTGCTAGAAATACTACATATGTAATGCATCCTGTCAGCTTAGCTTTGGTTTGGTCTCGATTAACGCTACACAAATGCTGACGTGTGTGTTGGACAGTTTTTACCACATCATCACCACTAGTTTGTGAGACACACAGATTTACAACCTTAGTCGTTGTTTTACTTGACTAAACAAAACACTTTGTTTCTCTGAGTAACTTAACACAGCGTAACAAGTGCTCAATTGGATTTTTTTAGCGCTAGTTTTCAGTTTAAACGCTGTTTTACACATTTTGCTGATAAAGAGCAGTTAGCTTTGGTGTTCAGTATGACCTGATGTTTAGTTTTTGCTACACACATTGACGTTAGCTTTTAAATTTGTAGCATTTAGCTGTAATAGCAGAGATATTTTCAGGTGTTCATCTATGCTAGCCTAGCAGTTATATTTCAGGCATTTAGCTGTGTTAGCAGTAATATTAATAGTGTGTATCTATGCTAGCAGTGATGATTCAGGTGTTTAGCTTTGCTAACATTGATATTTCCAGCGATTAGCAGTGTTAGCAGTGATATTTCAGGTGTTTAGCTGTGCTAACAGATATTGACATTTCCGTTGTTAGCTGTGTTAGCAGTGATATTTCCACTGTTTATCTATGCTAACATTGATATTTACGGTATTTAGCTGTGTTAGCAGTAATAATATTTTGTTCTGGTGTTTATCTATGCTAGTAGAGCTTTTTTTTTTTTTTTTTTTTTTTTTTTTTTTTTTTATGCTAGTAGAGCTATTTCTGGTGTTTAGCTGTGTTAACAGACAGTAAAATTTACGTTGTTAGCTGTGTTAGCTGTGATATTTCTGTTAATTATCTCTGTTAGCAGATGTTTCTGGTGTAGTTGTTACCATTGATGTTTATAGTGCTTATGCTCTATGTTTAATTTGACATGTTTCTGTGTTTAGTTTAATGCTAGCGTTTAGCCTTACAGTGGTTCTGGTGTTTAGCTGTTATCATTGATATTTCTAATGCTTTAGCTCTGACTGTTTTTGTGTTTAGGTTAGCGCTGGTGTTTAGATTAGCATTTGCGTTTAGCCTGACAGTGCTACCGGTGTTTCCAGGCTGCTGGCGGAGGAGGAGGAGAAGGTGAAGTCGCTGCTAGCGCTGCAGGAGGAGCAGGAGGAGCAGCTCAGGCTAACCCAGCGCGAGAAGCAGGAGCTCAAGCAGGAGATGGACAAGAAGTCCCAGGATCTGGACGAGGCTCAGCAGCAACTCGAGAAAGTGCGGGCTAGTCGACGCAGAGTGGACCAGGACATCGCGGTGAGCTCGAGTTCATCACGTGTTCCTCGCTAACGGGGAGCGTTCCCAGAGCGTTAGCTACGCAGCTTCTGGCAAGGTTCTCTCAAAGTTATTCTGGTCTTTAATGTTCTTTGGTACAAAAACGTTCATGGAACAGTTGGATGTTCGCCTGACGTTTTTTTAAATGTCACTGCTTGTTTCAACACGTTCAGAGAACATTCAAAATGAACGTTTACAAAATTCTCTAAACGTTTGGGCAACCAAAAAAAATTCCAAAGCCATTTTATATGACTTTTCACTATATATCGTTATAACTATTGTTCGTTTATGTGTATGCTAATATCGTTATTGTTATCGTCCGCTGGTGTGAACACTAATATAGTTATCGTTATAGTTATCGTCCGCTGGTGTGAACACTAATATAGTTATCGTTATAGTTATCGTCCGCTGGTGTGAACACTAATATAGTTATCGTTATAGTTATCGTCCGCTGGTGTGAACGCTAATATAGTTATCGTTATAGTTATCGTCCGCTGGTGTGAACGCTAATATACTTATCGTTATAGTTATCGTCCGCTGGTGTGGACACTAATATAGTTATCGTTATAGTTATCGTCTGCTGGTGTGAACACTAATATAGTTATCGTTATAGTTATCGTCCGCTGGTGTGAACACTAATATAGTTATCGTTATAGTTATCGTCCGCTGGTGTGAACACTAATATAGTTATCGTTATAGTTATCGTCCGCTGGTGCGAACACTAATATAGTTATCGTTATAGTTATCGTCCGCTGGTGTGAACACTAATATAGTTATCGTTATAGTTATCGTCCGCTGGTGTGAACACTAATATAGTTATCGTTATAGTTATCGTCCGCTGGTGTGAACACTAATATAGTTATCGTTATAGTTATCGTCCGCCGGTGTGAACACTAATATAGTTATCGTTATAGTTATCGTCCGCTGATGTGAACACTAATATAGTTATCGTTATAGTTATCGTCCGCCGGTGTGAACACTAATATAGTTATCGTTATAGTTATCGTCCGCCGGTGTGAACACTAATATAGTTATCGTTATAGTTATCGTCCACTGGTGTGAATGCTAATATAGTTATCGTTATAGTTATCGTCCGCTGGTGTGAACACTAATATAGTTATCGTTATAGTTATCGTCCGCCGGTGTGAACACTAATATAGTTATCGTTATAGTTATCGTCCGCTGGTGTGAACACTAATATAGTTATCGTTATAGTTATCGTCCGCTGGTGTGAACACTAATATAGTTATCGTTATAGTTATCGTCCGCTGGTGTGAACACTAATATAGTTATCGTTATAGTTATCGTCCGCTGGTGTAAACACTAATATAGTTATCGTTATAGTTATCGTCCGCCGGTGTGAACACTAATATAGTTATCGTTATAGTTATCGTCAGCTGGTGCGAACACTAATATAGTTATCGTTATAGTTATCGTCCGCTGGTGTGAACGCTAATATAGTTTTCGTTAGATTTACCGTCAACTAGTGTGAACGCTAATATAGTTATCGTTATAGTTATCGTCCGCTGGTGTGGACACTAATATAGTTATCGTCCGCTGGTGTGAACACTAATATAGTTATCGTTATAGTTATCGTCCGCAGGTGTGAACACTAATATAGTTATCGTTATAGTTATCGTCCGCTGGTGTGAACACTAATATAGTTATCGTTATAGTTATCGTCCGCCGGTGTGAACACTAATATAGTTATCGTTATAGTTATCGTCAGCTGGTGCGAACACTAATATAGTTATCGTTATAGTTATCGTCTGCTGGTGTGAACGCTAATATAGTTTTGTTAGATTTACCGTCAACTAGTGTGAACGCTAATATAGTTATCGTTATAGTTATCGTCCGCTGGTGTGGACACTAATATAGTTATCGTCCGCTGGTGTGAACACTAATATAGTTCTCGTCTGCTGGTGTGAACACTAATATAGTTCTCGTCTGCTGGTGTGAACACTAATATAGTTATCGTTATAGTTATCGTCCGCTGGTGTGAACGCTAATATAGTTATCGTTATAGTTATCGTTGTAGGTGCGAAAGGGCCTTTAGGACCCTTCTGTTAGCTGCGTCCACACTCATGAACATGTCGTCCACAGGCCGCCCAGCGTAAACTTCGCCAGGCCAGCACGAGTGTTAAACACTGGAACGTTCAGATGAACCGCCTGATGCACCCCATTGGCCCTGGAGGTTTGTGTGTTTATATGTTTATGCATTTTGAATGCAACAAGAACATGTCTTGATTTTCTATTTTTGTTAAAGAAAGGAGAGCGTCTTCTGGTAATCTTCTCGCCCCTCCGGTCCGTGTCCCCTCCGTCAGTGAGACCGAATCGAGGCCTCCAACGAAAGACAAACAGAACAACCTTGAATGTGAAGATAACAGAAGTGGCGAGAATATGGACTGTGGGAACAATGAAAACACAGAGCCGAACGACCTTGACGCCGAATAAACCTGACATAACAGTGATAAACCTGACAGAAAAATGGCAAACTTAGCTGACTGTGAATGATTCAGAGCTGTAATCATTACTGAAATATACTTGTGTTTTGTTATTATTGTTGTCTGGCAGAATCGGCCTGTTTTTGCTTTTGAAACTTGTGGTTTTACTTCCTGTTTCCTGTGTCAGCAGAAGATGCTGTGCTTGTGTAGAACTGATCTTTATCTCTCGCTCACTGTCTTGAAAGAGAATAAATGATTATAAAAAACTAAATATGTGAGTCTTGAAAGTGTTTTATTCAGTATTATCCATAGTCTCAACAAATACTGAAGAAGCAGCTTCATTCGCGTCAACGTCAGTAACGACAGTAACGTCTCACATGAGAGAATAATGCGTTTTGGTCGTTTACATAATTATCTGGATGCTGAAACTAAACATTTAACATTTAATTTTAAATTCTCTCAACTTTTAAGTTTGAACAGAACTTAATTTACAGTCTGTGGATGGAACTTCGGTTTTTGTGTCTATTTTTTATTTATTTTTTTTGAGTGGCGAACAGCGCCATCTGTTGGCGATGACCGGAAGTGAGCGCGGATCAACTCGACGTGGATCTCGTTTGTTATGAAGTTAAAGAACAACAAATATTAAAAGGACATCTTCACAATATGCAGTATATGGGAATGATTTTCACGTACACTCACAAACACACACGGTTCGTACAGGGTTAAATGAAACGAGACGCTGTGACGTCATCGCCGTGACGCGTGTGATCCGGAGCGCTCGCTCCGAGTCCGTCGGGACTCCCGTTCCCGTTTGATGAAGCGCGTCCCGGTAAACATGACACATTTAACGAATCCTCGCTGATCCCTCTGGAAAATAACGCGCAGGGAAGGAATACACTTTCGGGATAAAGGTTCGTTATTCTGACGCGGTAAAACAAAGTCTCTCGTAAGTTTGTGTTCGTGTGTTTCTGTCATGTGGAGCGGAGTCATATGAGACTGATGGGTTAGTTACTGAGAGAGAACGAGAAGAAGTTTATGCGCAGATATAAAGTTGCAAAGAGAGTTTTGTGTTGACATTTTAAAGACCTGATGACAGACAGACAGATAGATAGATAGATAGATAGATAGATAGATAGATAGATAGATAGATAGATAGATAGATAGATAGATAGATAGATTAAATGATAGATATATAGATAGATTATACATGATAGATAGATAGATAGATAGATAGATAGATAGATAGATAGATAGATAGATAGATAGATAGATAGACAGGGGAAAGTTGTTTTGGGGTGATTTGGGGACGATCTGTGCTCTTGCGACACACTGGCACACAGTGTTTATTTGCTAACCTGATAAACACACTCAATGGGAATCAGAGTGAAGGGCTTCATTCATCTCAGGTTCAACATTATGTAAAAAGCCCACTCTCATACTCGGAAACATAATATGTTGATGTGAACTTTGAGATGTTTGTGGTGGGACCCGTTCATTGACCCTGAAAGGTCACGACCTGCCGCTTAATATTAACACATCATCGGCTCTGAATGTGACGGACATCTAGGAACAACACGTGTCTGAGAAATGATGAAGTGTGTGTCGGTACTGTTCATATCAGGTGTGGTTTGAACACACACTTCCTCTCCTCTTTCCCTCTCTCTCTCTCTCTCTCTCTGAGAGAGTCATGATTGTATTTTCTATTCTCATATGAAGGAACTGGAAAAGTTTGAAGGGATTTGGAAGGCTGGAAATGTAAAATGTGCAGAAAATGTAATTTTTGTAGTTCTATTTATATAATTTTTGTAGTTCTATGTGTTATTTTATTTCACTTGATGGTGTTTATACTTGATGTTCTGTAGTTAAACGCATAGCTGGGGTCTTTAGTGACCCGGGACGTCCTTCACGACCCTAAACTGTGTCCCCATTCATTCACTCGAGTCGCTAACGACCAGTGCAAGTATATGTTTCTGCGCAACAGTAATTGAATCTTAAGTGCAATTCACCTTTATTCCTTAAGGTGGCGATGTCTGATACACAACCAGGAAGGCAGAAAACAAAAGAATAGACGTAATCTAAGCACATTTCCGGGAGTTTTGAAACAGTACGCCGAAGCGAACGTTCCCTAAATGATCGCGTAACGTAAACGTAAATTGAAATCGAAAAAATCGGGGCTGAAGACCCAGATAGCAAACCGACATTGAATCAACGTGGAAACATGACATCGAAACAACGTTGATCTGGCATTGTTTTGCTCATCGAATTAACGTTGAACCAACGTCAGACGCGTCATTCTTTCAAAACTAACGGAAAATCAACTTGAAATCAACGTTGTTTCAACGTTATGAAAGCAAACCAATTTTCGATTTTCATTTAGCTTTGAAGAATGCCGCGTCTGACGTTGGTTCAATGTTAATTCGATGAGCAAAACAATGTCAGATCAACGTTATTTCGATGTCATGTCTCCACGTTGATTCAATGTCAGTTTGCTGTCTGGGGAGAAATCAGCCAATCAGAGAATTCGCCGTTACCATGGAAACTGCAGCGCCTGCGTACTTCCATAAAGCATTGCGAACGACGTAATCGAGTCTCGAATGTTTTAATATGTTATAGTACGTTTAAAATATACTGTATTTATTCTATACATGCTTTCAAATAAAACATGTTTTATAATTATTAGTTGATTTGTCATTCGTAATACATTGCTTTACAATAATTTAAGCGCAACGGTGCGTTGTTTTACGAGTTTTTAAACACTTCTACAGTACGTTTGCTTGCAACTTTTTGTAAACAACGTTCGTGATTTTTGTACGTTTTTTTTTTCAGCTGCTTGATTTGATCCTGGCTCTTTAGCGAAGGACATGTTGAAGTGACAGGTCAGCGGGTCTAACGAGTCACTCTTCTGATTAACTCGTTAACCTCACGCCGGTAAGGAAGTGACGTCTGTTGCCATGGGGACTTCTTTAACCTCTTTAAGTGCTTGCTTCCAGTCCCATGATCCTCTGCTCTCACAGGTCTGACCTGTTTGGTGGTTTGGGATTTTTATAAGAGGTCAAAGGTCGTATGTGCTTCACATTATAGGGGTCAAAAAGTCACTTGAGCTTTCAGAATGTAAACTAGTGTACTGCACACTACAGGTACATTAACAAGTATTTTGTGTTTAATAAATGACTTACATTTAAATAAGTTACTACTATACTGCTGTTGAAATGAAGCTCTTGAGGAAATCTGCTGTGTTTGAACACACACTGACCCACATCACAATCTTCTGACCAATCACGACGCACCATCTGAAGCTTTAGGGAGAGTGAGAGCGGGATATGATGTTTGTCTGTGTGAAAACTCAGTCACAGTTCACTGACTTCAGAGTGTAAGTTGTGAAATGTGTCGAGCTCCAGTGAGAGGCGTATTGTTGGGCCTGCAGCCGCTCCAGTGCTGGGCCTGACTGACCTCTGCTCTTCATTCTGACGCTTTCATTGTTTGTTTCTGATGAAACTGATCCTGAGAAACTCACTCACCGAGCTTTCGTCTGTGTGTGTGTGTGTGTCAGAGGTCTGCAGATAGTCTATGAACATTTGGGCTTTGCTTTGGTTTTGGTTCAATCGCAGAAGTTTCATGTCTCTGCAGCTGGTGTGTGTGTTAGTTCCCAGAATGCAGTGTGTCGGTCGGTCGGGGGTGGGCGTACCACAGGTTTCTGGTGTCTTCTGAACATGATACAGCTGTCAAATCAGTGTTGTGTTATTTCAACTGTTCCTCGAATACACACACACACTCTTCAGACAATTTTACTTCATGAAACTAAAGAACAACTTAAAGTACAAAAGACGATTACACTTTATTTTAAGGTGTCATTTTTACAGTGTGTTTCATATTAAGCACTGCATGTGCTTTCTATAGGGTTTGGGTTTGTTTGTTTGAGGGTTAGTTGCATGTAATTATGAATAATTTACTGGTATTACTACGGTAAGTACATGTAACGAACACTAAAATAAAGTGTTTGGACACTGTACATATAAAAGTTCATTTTTGTATAATATTAACATTACTTATTTATACTTGTATAGTAAAAGTTTGTTGTTTTTCTCCAGACAGAAGTTAAAGAAATTAAATTCGTGTGCCAAGAAATCCCGTTTCAATAGGCATATGACATCATGACTTTTGCGTAAACATAAACGCCACTTTCGAGTCAAGTGGCGTGTTATCTCTACGCATTTTGAGCTATCCGCGGGTATGTCTACGCCATTAAAGTTCGCGTCATTCCGCGTGTCTGTTCGCGCCGTCAAATCTCCAGTCATAAATGCCATTAACCCCAGTGACGGTTAGGTTTAGGGACGGGGTTGAGGTAAGTCATATATTTATATAACGTTAAGTCAACGGCGTTCATAAACACGCTGAAAAGCAATTATGTGTCTTGATAGCACACCAAAAAATGGAAATACGAATTAGGCTACTTCATGAGATCAGTCTGCAATAGGAAACATGCGAACATTGAAACGAAAACCGTCCTCAACAAACCATTTCATCATTAGCATAATATCTTAGAATCGCAGAAATTAGCTATGGCACGTAAAACGTTTGTTGTCCAGTTTGTGACGTGTTTGTCTCTCACAGATGCTGTTATGACCGCGGCGGCTCATGAGCGTGTTTGACTCTCTGGAGATGGACAGAAGAGACTCGAGCTTTGTGGCCGGGAGGGGGAGGTTATCCAGAGATCCCGGGGCGGTGGGCGGAGTCTGTGTGGCGAACGAAGACTCCTCCCCCTGCATTAGCCAGGAGGAGGGGCCTGATGACGAACGATTTGAGGATGTGCTTTATGAACTTGGGGGAGGGGCGGAGTTTAACCTGGAGCTGGATGTGAGGGAGGAGCCTCAGGGGGAGGAGCTTAACTGGGAGACGAACCGACACAAGGCGAACGAACTGGAAGAGCAAAGCAACACGAGCCGTTCTACAACCAGTCCTGATCCTACAGCAACCTCCACAGGTGAGGATGATGATGGTGGTTATGGGGGGGGTGATTACTTTCGCACAGTGAAGTTACATGGAGTGTATGATTCTCGCGTAGATCTGTGCAAAGCGTCGCCTCTGTCAGAGCAGCTCCTGCGGGGGCGAGACGAGGGGGCGGGGCTTAACATGGAGTGCCGAATCTGTGGAGACCGAGCCTCGGGATTCCACTACGGCGTTCATGCCTGTGAGGGCTGCAAGGTCAGAGGTCACCGAGGTGTAGGGTTGGGTATCGAGAATCGAGTATCGATTGGAACCGGGACTGACTTTTCGTTTTTCCCGGAATCGCTCAAAAGTTTAAATTTCGATTCCTAGTTTCGATATTCACAGTCCGCCGACCGTAAGAAGAAACCGCTGAACAACACCAATGAAGAAGTGTTGGCATAACCGCGCGAGTCGAACATGAGTAGCTTACGTCGGCGGTCCAAAGTGTGGCTTCACTTTTCTAAAAATAACGACAAAATGCAAAATTTGTGACAAAAGGAGTATTTCCTTCAGAAAGACCGTTGGTTAGCAAGGTTAGCTAAACTTTTTTGACCCTGCCTCTTAAAAGAATCGTTAGGAACCGGAATCGAAAAGAGGAATCGGAATCAGAATCGTTCAAATTCAAACGATACCCAACCCTACCGAGGTGCAAAGAGTGCCTGGAAACCACACTTGAGTAAAAGTATTCTCCATGAAATCTTAGTTTGTTCCCCCAGACGGGAAAACCGTGTCTCTGTGTCTCGCAGGGGTTCTTCCGGAGGACCATTCGAATGAAGTTGGAATATGATAAATGTGACCGCAGCTGTAAGATCCAAAAGAAAAGTCGGAATAAATGCCAGTTCTGTCGATTCCAAAAGTGCCTGATGCTCGGGATGTCTCACGACGGTAAGCGAAACGACAACAGACATACGCAGAGAAAAAAAAATGTGACTTCTTCAGTGTTGACTGTGATTCTGTGGTTGGTAGCGATCCGATACGGACGGATGCCGGAGGCGGAGAAGCGTAAGCTAGTCGCGGGGATGTTGGCCGGGGAAAAGAGCTCCCAGACCTCCAGCGGTTCGGATCTGAAATCTCTCGCCAAACGGGTCAACAACGCCTACCTGAGGAATCTCAACATGACCAAGAAGAAAGCTCGCAACATCCTGACGGGGAAGACCGACGCAAGCCCGGTAACCCTACGAGGAACGCCAAACGTTAAAGGGATAGTTCACCCAAACATGATAACTCTGTCGGTAATTACTCGCCCTCATGTCGTTCCAAACCTGTAAGACCTGTAAGATATTTTTGATGAAATCCGATGGTACTGGAGGGGCTCCATTGATTTTTTGCTTTTTGAACACTTTGAAGGCCCAGAAAGACGTAATTATAATAGTCCATGTGACTGCAGTGGTCCAACGACGAGAATACTTTACGACTCACAAAGTAACGACTTCATTTTAGGGTGACCTATCCCTTTAAAATCATTGTCAATAGAGATGCTCGAGAAAACAAACCGGTTTCTCTGTGTGTGTCCTTCAGCCGTTTGTCATTCATGACATGGACTCGCTGTGGCAGGCGGAAAACGGGCTGGTCTGGAATCAGGTGATCAACGGAGCTCCGCCCAATAAGGAGATCGGCGTGCACGTGTTTTACCGCTGCCAATGCACGACGGTGGAAACCGTACGAGAACTCACCGAGTTCTCCAAAAGCATCCCGGGATTCATCGACCTTTTCCTGAACGACCAGGTAACGGAATCAGGACATGAGGTGTGATTCATGAAAACTACTTTTTTTCGTTAAACCTAGGAGAAATCGCCCCCTACAGCCTTAGGGTACGATTACACGACAACGATATGCTTAAAACTGAAAAGATTTGAGTTTTTCGCGTACAGACGACTGTACTGTATACTACACTGATCCACGAAAACTACTAAAAACGCTGTATTCTGCTGCCAGGCCAGTAGATGGCGATGAAACACTACAGACTGAACACGTAATCACATGTGCATGACGTCATCGAACGTCATATGAACGAAATTCCGTTTTTGTGAGTTTTCTCAGCTCTTGATTAGCTTGCCTTGCCTTTGCTCCCCAGGTGACGCTGTTGAAGTACGGCGTCCACGAGGCGATCTTCGCCATGCTGCCGTCGCTCATGAACAAGGACGGGCTGCTGGTGGCGAACGGCCGGGGCTTCGTGACGAGGGAGTTCCTCCGCAGTCTTCGTAAACCCTTCAGCGAGATCATGGAGCCGAAGTTCGAGTTCGCGGTGAAGTTTAACGCTCTCGAGCTGGACGACAGCGACCTAGCCCTGTTCGTGGCCGCCATCATCCTGTGTGGAGGTGAGCTTTCGGCGACTTTCAGCGCGAGTTTGGGCTATCTTGAGGGGCAGGTTGATGTCTGTGGGGGTATTTGAGACTTTATGGGAAGGGTTTGAAATGAACTTTCACGTGAATGCACCAAATAAAATCATGAGGCGAATTTGGGTCTACCGAGCCTTGCTAAACGCCTCATTTGGACCTCTAGACCCGCGCAAACGCGTTTTTACACAATAAGACTTTCTGGGCATTTTTGGAGATCATTGGTGTGTTTTTTAGAGTCAGTTAAGTATTTAGCAAGTAATCTGAGTGTTTGAGTTTATAACTGGAACTGTAGTAAGAGAAATGACGTACAAATAAACGTGGTTTGTGCATGTTTCCTTGAGCGTAGATCGTCCAGGACTCATGAACGTCCATCAGGTGGAGGAGATCCAGGACAACATCCTCCAGGCCCTCAATCATCACCTGACGCTCAATCACCCCGACGCTGGCTTCATCTTCCCCAAACTCCTGCAGAAGCTGGCGGACCTTCGGCAACTGGTGACGGAGAACGCTCACCTCGTGCAGAAGATCAAGAAGACGGAGTCCGAGACGTCGCTACACCCGCTTCTGCAGGAGATCTACAGGGACATGTACTGACCCAAACCATTCCAGGCTCGCGGACCAAATCACTGTGATCGCCAGCTCTCGAGTTGCTACCGTTATGAAACTCTGGATCTTACGCGACTGGATGATTTGTTACTGAACTCTAAAGCAAGCCGAGAGACGTCATCGTAAAGGCAATAAAGACCCTCGTTTGCTGCTCAAATCTGCCTCACATGTGCGTCACAACCGAATCTTTAAATCGCAGCAATGCATTCCTATTGAACTATTCGCAATGTCTTCGACCACAATCATTTTTCGAGTTGTTTAAGAATGTTTTTTTTGGGGGGTGGGGGAAGTGTAAAAACGTCGCCAAATGATGTTAAATATCAAAGGTTGCTGCTACTAGCGAAAACCGTTTGCTCCATCCATTTTGGGTCGGTTCGCAGGCTTGTTGAGTTTTTCTAGTACGTCCTTTGTCCTTTTGCTATGTTCGCAAATCTTAAAGGCCAAAAAAACGTGACATAAGCATGCTAACGCTATGAAACAAGATGTTTAACTAACCCTGCTTTAACTAAACTGCTTAGCAAGACTGTTGTGGTGTTTTGACTGTAGTTGAGCTGACTGTAGAAGGCCGATTGCGCTAACCTCTGCTAGCGCCCCCAGTGGCGAAACTGAGAATGCAGCACGTACTTGCATTGTGTTATGAAGTGAATTCACAATGGAAACGAAAATATCTTTGAAGACACGATGATTTAAGGACGCTTTTTTTGGGGGGGGGGCGTGGATATGGAAAAACCCTTGTGAAAAATTGTTGCGCAACATGACAAAAGCTTTTCCGCCAAATTACGTTAAATATCAAAAGTTGCTGCTACTATCGAAAGCCATTCTGCTCCATCCATTTTGGGTCAGTTCGCAGGCTTGTTACGAGTTTTACCAGTACGTCCTTTTCCCTTTTGCTATGTTTGCAAGTCTAGAAGGCCAAAAACGCAATACATAAGCATGCTCACGTTATCAAACTACATTTTTATTTAGCTCCTAGCTAAATATAAACATTTCAGCAGTTTAACTAGCTTTAACTAACATGCTTAGCAAGACTGCTAACTGATCGCTGAGCTGACTGTAGACGAAGACCGATTGCGCTAATGTCTGCTAGCGCCCCCAGTGGCGAAACTGAGAACTGCAGCATGTACTTGCATTGTTTGATAAATTGTTTTCTGACGCATTTCGTAGCAAAACAATACGTGAAAACTGCAACTAGAAGTGTTTGCATTTGCGCACGTCATGAAAAAGCACATTTTTAAAAATATCCGTCACGTTCACAAGATGTGAAAATTCGATCGCTGATGAAAAGCCAATGCCTAAACCAGACGTTCTAGCTGGTTTAAGCGGGTCTCCCAGCCTAACCATCCAAAACCAACTTGGAGACTAACTAAGACCAGCTGGTCGAACCGACCGAACGTTATTACAACGTTTAAAACCTCAAACTTTCCTTTTTTTAAAATTGTTTTTGTTTGTGTTTCTGAGAAATGATACTGTGATCACGTTTATGTATCAGAGTTCAGATCGATGATTGAATATCTGACTCTAGAGTTTATATTAATATTATTTAATTTCGCTTTATTAGTTAGTTTGCCGAATCAGACTAATTACGGTCAACAACACGACATATATATATCGCTGTGACCTTTGACCTTATGTGCATTGCATGATTTGATCTGATGTATGTCATGGTCAGCTGCTATGGTTCATGTAGAGATGATGTGCTGCGAGTCTTCCTGTCGGAGGGGCCGGGTGTTTCCTGGTTGTGTGAACGATGTGGACACGGAAACGGACTGAACTCTTTTCTACAGGCTTTTGTAAAACATCTGAATAAAACCTCACAGATCGATCTGGGCTGTCTCATAAATGATTGTGCTAACCAAACCAACACCTCTTATGCTCATACAGGGCTGATGGGTCATTGATGAGGTAAGTGTGTAAGTCTGTAAGGGGTTGTTTTTGAGAGTCAGTGGTTATTTTGGGGGTTTTGTGGGAATTTTAGGGTGTAACTGGGGTGTGTTTATGCTGTATTAAGTACTTAATTACTTAATTTGAGTTTTAGTGGGTGTTTTTGAAGATCAACGGGTGTGTTTGAGGGTTTTTGGGGTGTGTTTCGATCTGAGGTGTTTTCGAGGCCCATTGTGTGATTTAAGCGTCGTGATGCACCGGGTCAGGGAAAGGTTCCCGAGGTACGTGCTCTTCGGTCAGGTGTTTTCCTGGACGTGACGTGTGTTTCCTCCAGTACAGTACGCATGTTTCCTCTCAGCTGGAGGTCGTGACCCCTCGTTCGGTTTCAGTGGTTTCCTCTCTTCAAGGACTGTATTGAAATGCATTAGGAACAATTGTATGGGTCGCAGGATAACACACGCCCATCTGAACCTGATTATGATTATCGTTATGAGTGATTGCTTGTGGATGACTTTTGTTTTAAGTGTGTGTGTGTGTGTGTGAATGTGCTTTGCAGATGTTGTATGAACAATGTGGCCCCAGGCAGCATAACTCGCCCTCCTTCCATTGTGTGTGTGTTTGAGAGAGAGAGTGTGTGTGTGTGTTTGTGATTTATGAGGACAGAAATGTGTATAATGACATGAGTATTACACTGGTATTTCAATATGAACTTCATTTATTAGGAGATTTCATGCGCCCGGTCTCAGATCAGTTGGACGTGGCTGTAGTTACAGAGGTAAAAACAATATAAACACTGTTTGTTTTCTCACACAAACCGCTCGTTTCGTGTCTTAGGCCATCAGTGTGTACTTACATTTACGAGTCATTAAATCATGTTTAATTTGGACTTCTCTGTGCATGCTCTTTGAGGTGGTGACCATAGACTTCCATTATATGACTGACAGACAAGAACGGTTTGACCTAAAAATATAAAAATTGAAAATACTGTGGAAACAAAAGGCAACTACATCTTGGATGCCCTTGAGGTAAGATAAAACATATATAAAGTGAACTATCCCTTTAAAAACATACTAAGTGTTTTATTAAAAATGTCAAAATGCACAATAAAGTGTGTGCATGTGTGATGGGTAGGTTTGGCGTCGAGTTAGAGAGAGTGTGTGTGGCTCCCTGTCCCAGCAAGAGGTCTGATTCCAGTCCGGATTCGGTGGTTCCTCTGCTGGTCTCCCGCTGACTAACACAATGGGTTTTAAGTGTTTGAACAGGCTTTGGTCACACGAGATGCTGAAATCTGCCTAGCTTCAGATTAGCCGGATCAGCGTCGGATCATGCGGCCGACAGGAATGTTGAATGTGCCGTTATGAAACCAAACATGTTGTTTATGAAACTCATAAACTCATAAATTCATAAAGGTATCGCTGAATTACCCTGAGAAGATTTCTTTAAGGTTGTCGGGAGTGTTTTTAAAATGTATTTTTTTTTATTAAGATTATTTGCTAGCTTGATTGTTTTTAAGTTTTGCTAGTAATTCAGTAGTTCTCCACGTCCTCTTGTGGTCAGATATGGAATTAAATCCTGTGTCTTTCTTGGTTTCACAACCGGGATATTAAAAACAATAAAATGTATAAAATTAAATATAAATTTAAAAAGCTGTTAAATTTGGTGTTTTACTAAAAAATTATTTTGCATATATATATATATATATATATATATATATATTTATTTTTATTTATATTTTTTTTTACTTTTCTCTGCCTCTATTTGACTTTTATATCTATAATGTTATATGTTTGTGTGATGATTGATGAGTGATTTTCAGGGTCGGTTCCTCCTGCAATCTCTCATGTCGTTGGCTATAAGCGCTAAGAAGATTACGACTGACTCTTTATCTCTGAACACGACACAAACGGTAGGAAGAAACTCGTGTTTTATTGGTTTCTCAGTGTGTATTATCAGCAGATGAATGAATGACTATACTGGAATACTGGGAGACAGTGACGACAGCGATGACGGTACGGCACACACACTTAGTTTTAGTTTTATTTTATGGTACCAGTTTTGAACTCTAACATATTGAGATAAACACTAACTTTAATTTGTTCACGCTAAACAGATCCAAACTCAAAGAACCTGCTGGCGGCGTCCTGGGAGAAGTTATCCGTCATGGACAGACTGGGATTAAAGAGGTAAAGTCAAGATGTAGCGATGCATTTAAAAGTAAATGGCTAAACTATCTTTATGAAAGTTTTCAATGCTGCTCCAGATGCAATATAATGTGGACAACATTGAATAAATACATTTTCGTCAGGTTAGATAGTGATAATTAATGACTCAAACCCCTTTATCTCCTCTCTACACAACCGCTGGACTCATCCGCCATGTCTGTAGTTTTTTAACACTTTTCACTCGTGTTTGTAGTTCTAACCGAATCCTCGTCCAGGCAATATCAGCCGTTAGAGTGCATCGATCTGCACTTCGAATTCTGGCCGGAAATATACCATCCGGGCCTCTGTGTAACACTCATTTCAACATATACGATTTGGGTTGTACTAATTCTGTTTTCGAATACTCTTTAGGACGGATAGCGTGTGATTTGGAAAGCAAAAGTCTCTCGCTCCTCATGCTGAAATACACAGAGTAATCGCTAAGAGGAATCGACATTTTAATATGATAACAAGTGTAATAAAGACCCACTGAAACACTCCCAGTATCAGACTGCTAATGCTAACGCTAACAGGACATGTTTCTCACAGCAGTGTGGAGATGACGGAGGACGAGGTCGAGGTGAGTCTGTCTCAGAGTGAGTGTGTGTTAGATATAACATCTCCAGATGTCACTAACCCCTGTGAACACACACACAGAGCGCATTTACCCAGTTTGCACTGGGGTTTGGCTGTGACCAGTACACGCTAACGCAGCGGCTTCAAGTGGAGCATCACGAGCGTGTCATCGCGGAGGAGAATCTGCAGAGAGAACTGCTACACACCCGAGAGATGCTGCAGGTACAGCAGAACACACACCTGAGGGCCGCAGGGCATTCTGGGTACATTAGTTCAGTTCAGCTCATAGATCTGGCGCACTTTGACAGTTTAAATTTAGAGCGCCGACACAAATTTAGTGTGCAACTTGAGCAAAGTTCGTGCATTGGTAGTTACCTTAACCCTCTGGGCTTCTTCGTAAATGGGTTACACTTAGCTTCCTCCCGGTCAAAAACGGACGAAGCCTTAAAATTTAACTTTACTTTTTCCCAGGATAACCGTTCAAATATATTTTTGTTCTATAATATTTTCTGATTATTATTTAGAATTTTCAGAGTTTTTTATGATACTTTGCTTTAATTATATAATTTTTAAGAGCTATTTTTTTCATTAGAATTAATATATATATTTTTATTTTATATTTATTTTTTTTTTTTTCAATAAATGCAACAATTCACATCAAAATAGAGTGCCAGCTTAATAAAAAAAATGTTCCAGTAGAAGAGCGCCACCTTGTGGCTTTAAAACATAGTTAAATGTGTGCAATGTCCTGCACAGCCTGTAGGCTGCCCATAGCTTCCTATGTAAATACATAGAAAGGCTTTTTGGTTCCTGTTGTTGTTTTAGACATGATTTCTCTATCTTATTCGGTTTTTTTAATTTAGATATACATTTAGATATTCTAAAAGACAACTAATTAATTTTTTTATCAAATTTTTTTAGATAAGTGTATCAGGTTTTGCATTATGATTACAATCAAACAATATCATTTGGTTAGAAAGGAAACACAATGCAAACATTTTTGTTTCTCAGTATTTGATCATTCAAATAATTGAACAAAATAAGGGATGGTAAGTGATAATTCAAAACACTTTACAGATATTTTGCAATAAATTGGTATTTTTTATAATTTTTTTATTCAATAAGTAATAAAAACTTCATAAGAGAACAGCAATTATGATCGAACAGAAATAAACATAAAATAATGCTAATTAAGTTAATTTTCTCTCTCTCTGTGTGTGTGTGTGTGTGTGTGTGTGTGGACACGCATTTGAGCGACAGTCTTTTTTGTATTATTTATTTATTTATTTTTGCATACTCTCAAAATTTGCTGCAGTCTTACCAGTGAATCTCTCTCTCTCTCTCTCTCTTTCTCTCTCTCTCTGTGTGTGTGCGTGTGTGTGCGTGTGTGTGCGCGCGCAAGCGTGTGTGTGCATTTGAGCAAGATTTTTTTTTAATTTGTTGATTTTATTTTGCATATTCTCAAAATTTGCTGTTGCAGTCTTCCCAGTGAATCTTTCTCTCTCTCTCTCTCTCTCTCTCTCTCTCTCTCTCTCTCTCTCTCTCTCTCTCTCTCTGTGTGTGTGTGTGTGTGCGTGCGTGCGTGCGTGGCAATTATTTTTTTTCATTTGTTGATTTTATTTTGCATATTCTCAAAATTTGCTGTTGCTGTCTTTGAATCTCTCTCTCTCTCTCTCTCTCTCTCTCTCTCTCTCTCTCTCTCTCTCTCTCTCTCTCTCTGTGTGTGTGTGTGTGTGTGTGTGTGTGTGTGTGTTCGTGTGTGCATTTGAGCAAGATTTTTTTTTTTTTCATTTGTAAATTTGCAAATTTGCTGTTACGGTCTTGCAGTGAATCTCTCTTTCTCTCTATGTGTGTGTGTGTGTGTGTGTGTGTGCGTGTGTGTGTGTGTGCGTGCGTGTGTGTGTATGCGTGTGTGTCTGTGTTTGCATTTGAGAAAGATTTTTTTTCATTTGTTGATTTTATTTAGCATATTCTACAAATTTGCTGTTATAGTCTTGCCAGTTTATCTGTGTATGCGTGTGTGTTTGTGTGCGTGGGTGTGTGTGTGTGTGGGGGGGGTGGTCTTATTTGCACTCTTGATGTTTTAGAGTGTCACCCCTTCATTGCTGTACACTTTTTTTCGGCACAGTTGCTGATCTGTAGCTTGTACCACCAAAAGTTTCTCTGAGTTTTCCTGTTTTTTCGTGTTTCCCATTCATTTCCTATGTCGGTCATTTTTGACCGGGAGGAAGCTAAGTGTGACTTTTTTTTTTACGACCCTTTAACAAATGAGAATCATCTCCTTGATTTTTTTGTGTGTTCATATAGGTAATACAACAAAAGTCACCAAGTTTCAGCCCCATCCGATCAAGCAAAAAAATTAAACATTTCAAAACGTAACAGTTTTCGGTCATTTTTGACCGAAGAAGCCCAGAGGGTTAACTTTAACAGCGACTCAAAACTCTTTTCAGTTGATATAGTATCTATGTTACACTACATAACACTACTACTACTACTATTAATAATAGAATTTATAATAATAATAATATAAATATAATAACATTTTTATCTCAATTGCTAGTCTTTTATTACAGACTATCTTGATAGTCTGACTTTATAACGCAATTGCGAGTTTATATCTCACAATTCTGACTATTTCGCACTCAATTGTGAGTTTATATCTTGCCAACTTTATATACTTTAGTTAATTGGCAAGACAAAACACGTTCAAATGACGAACGTTCACTTTATGATGGTTAAATTTAGCAGCTAATCCACGAATCGCATGCGTGTCGAACCGTTGGGGCTGATCCGTGCTGCTCAGTGGGTGGGGTTTATGGGAGAATGGGTGTGGTCAAAGTGCAAGTGGGTGGGGCTAGTTCATTGATTGACAGTTCTCACAGTTCAAATAAACTTCTGCAAACTTTATCGTTAAATACCCTTAAGTGTTGTGTTATCCCGCCATGTTTTTCACTGACTCGTATTTACGACATTGTGGGGCGTTCATGTGCGTTCAACGATCTCTACGAGATGACTTTAAGACACCATTAGCTTGTGCTGTCCTGCAGGTGTTGTACGAGCGTCTTCCAGATGTGGACAGCAGAGAGATGGTGGAACAGATGAAGAACAGCCTGCAGACGCTGGAGAGCAATGTGGACACCGTGGCGAAAACAGCAGAGACGCTCGGAACCGCACACCAGGTACTTCACATCACCAGACGACGCGCGTAGACCTTTCATAAACCTTTTCACAACCATGTTTGCGCATCAGGAAGCGCGCGTCAGTCACGCCGTGGAAATGATGTCGATTCACGTGGAGCATCTCAAGAAACGTCACGCTTCAGAGAGCGAGGAGATGCTGGAGGCCAGGAAGATGCTGCAAAGGAGGAAGCGTCGGTTACACAGCGACTCCACAGGTCAGTGCTGCCCCCTAGTGGCCCGGAGGGCAAATGAACCTGTCATCTTAGGGGCCGCTTACACAACACCGTTTTCAACTAAAAATGTAAAACTTTTTATGCATTTTGGCCGTTCATTTACACGACAACGGCGTTACATGACAACAAATTTTGAAAACAGGTTTCAGTGCTGCCCCCTAGTGGCCATGAGGGCAAATAAACATGTAGTCTGAGGGGGCGCTTACACCACACTGTTTTAAACTAAAAACATAAAACTTTTTATGCGTTTTGGCAGTTCATTTTCACGACAAGGGCATTACGACAACAAATTTTGAAAATGGGTTTCAGCGCTGCCCCCTAGTGGCCCAGAGAGTACACAAACATCTAGTCTAAGGGGCTGCTTACACCTTTTTTTAACCAAACTTTTTATGCGTTTTGGCCGTTCATTTACACGACAATGGCGTTAGATGACAACAGCTTTTGAAAACAGGTTTCAGTGCTGCCCCCTAGTGGCCTGGAGGGCAAATAAACATGTAGTCTGAGGGGCCGCTTACACAACACTGTTTTCAACTAAAAACATAAAACTTTTTATGTGTTTTTGCCATTCATTTACACAACAAGGGCATTACGACAACAACTGTTGAAAATGGGTTTCAGCGCTGCCCCCTAGTGGCCTGGAGAGTACACAAACCTGTAGTCTAAGGGGCCGCTTACACCTTTTTTTAACCAAAAACATCAAACATTGGCTCTTCATTTACACAACAACTACATTTTATGTTCCTGAAAACACAAAGTTTTGAAAAAGGGTTTCAAAGTGCAAGTTTTTGAAAACGCCATCTACTGGCCTGGGAGCAGAATACGTTTTTAGACGTTGAATATTTGGCAATCTTTACGTGAAGAAAAAACGTAAGCATATCATTGTCATGTAAATGTACCCATATATTTTTCCTCGAACAGATGACCGGGACCTGTTCAGACATTTATCACAACAGGTAACTGACCATCATTTACCTATCAGACTAAATTAGTAGTGACTCATATCTAGACTTTACTTTGTAAACTAGAGACCCTTTTTGTAGCTGTACGCCACTCTTTTCCATAGACTGAAAGCTCATAGTGACACCCTATGTTGTTTGGATCTTGATAGATGTTCTGACTCTCGCTGTAATTATCACTTGTCTTGTATTATTCTGATATGTGTTCGACCATCAATAATAGCTAGCGCTTGTGTCGTAGCCAATACGCCGCAGGGTCAGCATCACATTACTCCCGACTCAATCTGAGGTACGTTACGTGTTTATATTCCAACGTTTGCTTCTGGTTTGATGTCTGGGGGTTTTACAAGGTTTATATCGCTGCAGTTGAAGCATCTAGAGGCTTCGTTTCTGGAGAACTGCGAAACCGTTGCGGACGCAAACTCAGAGTTTGATACGCAAGCAGAACGGAGGTAATACTAGACTTAACTAGTAGCTTAACCTTTATTTAGCCCGAAAATATGACTGTTTCCTATTTGTGTCTCTCAGACAGGAAGTAGATTCTCCTGTGAACAGTCTAAACCAAGATGATGATGGCGACAGCGGCGTGTTTCAAAGGTAAAACGCGCGACACATGCGAACACAAACTGAGCCGCGCGGGTGTGTCTGTGGCGATAGCCAACAATACATCGTATGGGTCAAAATAAACATATATATTCCTTCACTACATGAATACATGTGACCGATCTTTGTATTCGACAGTGTGACGCAAATCACGTGCCATCGCCGTCGTTATCCTCCAATCAAACCCAACGAAAGTTCATATGAGGGGGAGGAGTCAGAACAAGGGGAGGAGTCCAAACCTGAAATGTGCGTTTACAGTCATCTTCATCATAATTTATGCGCATAACTCAGACCACTGACATGATATGTTTGCAGGCGTCTCGTGGCACTTCGGCGCCCCCTGGTGTCCTGGAGGTTTCCTCACGAATGGATCGTCAGAGCGATTTCGCTCGTGTTCGGTCTGATAATGCTAATGGCGACTCTTTATATGTATTTGTGAGTGTTTGTGTAAATCATTGATGGTTTAGTGCTGTTATAGATCTTAAAGGACTAGTTTAGGTATGAATAAACACCCTGTTGTAACTGAATAATGACTTTCTGTTTTAGGTGGCTTGAATTGAGTTTGAGATTATTTCACACAACATTTAAGGAAGTTGCAATAATTTATTTCCATTTTGGTCTTTGATTTTTTTTTTTTTAAACAAGACAAGTGTCACTTATTGTGGGTTTCCACCAGGTGGCGCTAGTGAGTCAGTCTAACTCATTCACTCATAGACAGCAGATGAACTTAACTGGATTATAGAGTTAAATTCACTTTAATCCTTGTGAATGCGGCTGCTCTTGTGTCCTGAACGCAATACTAACAGATTGGCATTAAATATTCTTGTTTATTTCAACTGAATGTCCTCCTTTCTCCTGAAATAGGTGCAAAGCCATGGCAACAGATTAATGACTCTAATTACGAGTATTTAAATTAAGAGAGACATTGAGAGGCTTCAGAGCGACTGATTCACCAGGTGTTGCTCATTTGTTCATTAGTAATGATAATGAATGCATGAGAGGCTTTAAAATTCATTAATGCAGTTTAATAGAGGGGTCAGATGAGCCTGATCTGGATGAGATTAAACTCGATCTCATGTTTCCTGTCCTGTTAGTTTCAGGGCATCGTAACCCCGCCCACATCCCTCTGCGCAGCCAATCACGTCTCAGAATGAGAAGCAGGATCAGGAAGTGCTGTTCATTTCTACTCCGGTCATGTTAACCAGATTAAAGCAGTTTAGAGGAGCTGAAAATGTTCTTAAACAAACATCTACTGATGCAAATTATTTTTTTTTGTTGATTTAATGGTTTTATAAAGAATTATTTGTAAAACTGATTTTAAAATCAACTTTTTTGACTTTGAAAAACAGCGTGCATGACATATAATAATTAAATTAATAATATAATATTACATATATTTTTTAATAAAATAATTACTACATATATTTTGTAAAGAAAGCATTGAAATAATTACAATTAATTCACATTTATTAATATAAAAAATGTATGATCATCTATAAGTGTGGTTTGTTTGCAATTTATATGGAAATAAATACGTTCAAATATTATGTAATTATTATGATATTATGTAATATAATCGCCGTAATCCTTGCAACTGAATTATGATGATGTGAACGAGCTCGTACTGTGACGTCACGCTCGCTCACGGACTGCGGGCTCATAATTCATGTGTTCAGCAACTCTGGTTATTATAATCATATCAACAGATGCATGAGATTATAGATGGGGATGATAAGCAGAATGAACTCAAGCAATGATGCAGAGTTATATTAGATTATAAGACACTGAAATGAGTCAGTGCGCGCACCTGTTCACCCAGGTGCGAAACACACACACACACACACACACACACACACACACACGTGCGCGCGAGCAGTGCTCTATCACACGTTAGGCTGCACACATCGCAAGCACATGTCCTACACCACAGACATGTAATCAAAGCGGCCTGTTTTCATATACGAGAATATATTATTTTGTACAAATTTTAACATTGACATCGCTATATGTGACAACGCTACAACACGACATTATTTACAAAATAAAGATTGAAAATAAACTGTGTTTTTCTTCATCATTAAAGTACAAACCTCGCTTATATAGCATTTGTCACTTTATTTATAATATTTTTTATGAATGCAAAACAACATAACATAGGTGGAGCCAGGGTAGCAAAGAAAACACATTAAAAAAATAAAATAAACATTGTCAAAAATACAAGACCTTTGTCTTGTATTTTGAAGACAAGTGAAAACTCTTAATAGCTTTTCCATTACTACTCGACTGAAAAGTAATTTTCTACTGAGAAAGGGGGCTTTTATCACAAAACGTACACTTATGAATGTGAAATTTGACTAATAAAAGGAACAAATGAATTATACAAAAAAAGTCTCCTTATTCACACTGTTATCGTACTTTAAATTTACAAAAAAAATAATTTTAAAGAGTACCCTTTCGGCCTTTCCTTAACACCTCATGCAATAACTTTTTCACGGAAGGCTATTGTGATTGGCTCTCAGGTGATCGCGGGTGACGTCACGCGCCTCGGCCCCGCCCCCCGCGCTTGCTCCTGAAGCTTTAACGAGCTCGTGAGATTTCAGGTAGATGCTCACCAACTGCGTCTCCTCATCACATCATCATCATCATCATCATCATCACCCCTCCGGTAAGACTGGCTTCTTCTTTCATATGAATTATCATTTCTCTATGAGCTCAGGCTTCAAACGCGACTCAAATGTGATCATATTATGATTTTCATATTATGTGATCATATTATGATTTTTATTCTAAATTCAGTGTTTCAACTGTTGTTGTGATTATTTGACGTTAAATGTTGAACGACGTTAAAATACCAAAGATAAATGGGAATGATAAGCGTTCGCAAACTTTCTATAAATTTATGAATTAAAGTTAAACTGTTAACTGTTCAAATGTGTGTTAAACAGTTATCTGGGTAACATTATATAGTGTAATGGTGTTTGTTAATGTTATTAAGTGACACGTTATTAGCTAAAATTAACTATTCGTTATTAGACTGTCAGTAAAACTACAACGTAACATCGCTTGCTCATGTCTGTTCACACTGTACGTGTTTCATTAAGAGTAATAAATGCGGCAGAATCATCGTTCATTAATAGTTCATACTGTAACATTAAAGTAAAAGTGATTACGGATATATTAAAAGCATTAACCTATATAGAGAGGTCAGAAGTCAGAGATCAAAACTCTTCTCAGAAAAACTGCAGATTCATTAGCGCGGCCGACCGCGACCTCCTCCACCTTTATAAGATGACGTAATCACTCGAGGAAGAGTATGGACATGAACATGGACATGGACAGTAATATGACAGATGTGTGTGTTCCAGGAGTCAGTTTGAGAAACTCGAGCCGCGATGGGTCGCAAGGAGATCAACTGCAGCTGGAAGAAGATCACCAGCAACATCAAGGAGATCTTTGACTTCAAGGAGGTGCTGGGATCGTAAGTATGGATCTCTGAATGACGAGTCAGGAGTCGAGTGCAGGTGTGTGTGTCTGCGAGCTCGAGCGCTATTACAGGATCAGAAGCTTTATTCCCAGAGGAGACACATGCGTCTAAACCTGACACGCAGATTAACGGATTGAGGACCAGGGGACGTTTTTATCAACGAAGCCGTTCATCCCATTGAGAAACACCCGGTGGAACCGTTTAGCACTAATGCAGGATACCAGCGTTACTCATCATTGTGAAGTGAACAATCTGAAACGTTAAGATTTAAAGCGACACTCCACTTTTTTTGTAAATAGGCTCATTTTACCACTCCCCCTGAGTTAAACATTTGAGTTTTACCGTTTTCGAATCCATTCAGTCGATTTTCTGATATTTTTCTGATAACTCTGGGGGAGTGGTAAAATGAGCCTATTTCCAAAAAAAAGTGGAGTATCCCTTTAAGAGGTACGATTATCTGTGTGTACGATATCGGGCAACGATTAATCGCATCCTAGTGTTTACATTATATTTGTGTACTGTGTTTTATTATTTAGCACACATGCATGTTGTATATTTTTAAAAAAGTGTTATTTATATATAAAATATTTATATTTATTTGGGCTGTGCAAAAATTAATTGCGATTAATCGCATCCAAAATAAAAGTCTGTGTTTACATAATATATTTGTGTGTGCTGTATATAATTATTTTGTATATATAAATACACACACATGCATGTATATATTTAAGAAAATGTGTTATTCATATATAAAATATTTATATTTATATAATATAGATTATGTATTTATATATATATATATATATATATATACAGAATTCAAGCGCAAATAATTCTTAAATATATACATGCATGCATAGGTATTTATATATACAAAATAATTATACACAGTACTCATGTGTAAAGTCTTATTTTGGATGCGATTAATCGTTGCCCAGTTATCGTTTTATTGTCGGCCTGATAAGAAAATGTGTCCGATATATTAAAGGAGTAGTTCACTATTTAAAAAACTTTTGCTGATAATTTACTCGCCCCCATGTCATCCAAGATGTCCATGTCTTTCTTTCTTCAGTCGAAAAGAAATGAAGGTTTTTGATGAAAACATTCCAGGATTTTCTCCATATAATGGACTTCAATGGGGACCAAACAGTTCAAAGTCCAAAAGAGAGTTTCAGTGCAAACTGTTCAAAGGGCTTTAAACGATTCCAGATTAACTCGTTTATCAAAATGAACAAATCTTTTCCCGAGTCAACTCGTTCATTTCGTTCATTGAATCAACCAAATGACTCGTTTGATTTGTTCGTTTGATGAACGAGTTCGAACAGGAGAGTCACGAATGCGCATCACAGAACAGAGCAAGGCGAGCATTTGAGCTTATAAAACTTAAACTTTGTTATTTATTTATTAAATGAGTGATCGTTTCGCTTGATAAGACCCTTATTCATCGTCTGGAGTCGTTTAAAGCCCTTTGAACAGTTTGCACTGAAACTCTCTTTTGGACCCCATTGAAGTCCATTATATGGAGAAAATCCCGGAATCTTAATTTCTTTTCGACTGAAGAAAGAAAGACATGGACATCTTGGATGACACGGGGGCGAGGAAATTATCAGCTAAAGTTTCTTTAAAGGTGTACTACTCCTTTAAAGCCGATAAATAGCGTATTTTCCCCCCCGGCTGAGACGCTTCAGTCGCGCACTGTTAGATGAAGGTTATGAATCACTTAAATATGATTGGAATCACTTCAAAACAGGAAAATACGGATAAGTCTGTCATATCGGCTACAGAACATTATCATGAGAACATTATAGATTTATTATACAGATTGATCGGCCAATATATCGGTTATCGGCTTTTAAATATAAATATTTATCGGTTATTAGCATCGGCTGAAATGTTCATATCAGTGATCTCCTATGGCTCTTTATGAACGCTTGTGAAGCATTGTGAGGCACGATGAGGCTTTTTGAAGTGTTATGAGTTGTTTTGAATCATAACCGAGCGTTCAGTCGTGTTTATGAAGGGTTATGAGGTGTTATGAAGCTTTATGAAATATTTAAATATCAGTAAAATGTTGGGAAGCTCTGCTAAACCATGACCGTTTATGAAGGGTATGGAGTATTATTATTACGAAATGTTATGAAGCTTTAAGATTCAATATACAGTAAGCTCTTATTACACTGTATGAAGAGTTATGAAGTATTATGAAGTGTTATAAAGCTTTATAAGTCATTATGGGGCATTTTTGTAAGTTGATATTCATAAATGCTTGTCAGGGGTTTGTTGGTCGTGTGAGCATTAGTGAGCCTCTCTCTCTCTCTCGTTTTGACACCTGTCAATCATCATCAGCAGGTGAATGACTCAGACATCAGAGAACATCCTGACACTAGTTCATTAACGGATTATGGAGACGGTTTACCAAGGGGACAAATCTGTCTCCAAAAGAGAACTAGATCTAACCAATCTTTCTTAAATGTTCTTGTCAGTTCTTGTTGATTATGGATTTATTCACAACGGAAGAAAAAAATATCAAAAGAATTATTCATAACATCTAGAACGAGTGTCATAATTACATTACAGCATTGATTAAAACTAAATTTGATCATCTGTGTGAAACAACCAAATGATGACTATTGTTCTCAATCTCAATCTGAGATGATCTCTTCTATAGGAGTGTGTTTTCACACACACACATGCTTTGACATGGTGAGGACATTGTCAGGTTGCAAGGTATCTTAGGGTGTTTTGGATTAGGTGCATTGTGGGTAATGAGTCTGGCGAGGGGCGGTTCTGGGTCTCTTGTGTAACGCAGGGTAATCCTCGTTCTAGGACAGTTATTTAAGAGGGAACAGGTGTGTTAAACAGGCCGGACACACACACACTCACACACACACACACACACAGCCTTGTGCTGATAGATTAGTGCTGATCGTTCATGTGTCTCGGCAGGGGCTCGTTTTCTGAGGTCTACCTGGCCAGAGAGAGGAAGACCGGGAATTTCTACGCCCTGAAGTGTGTGAAGAAAAAACAGCTACACCACTCCAACCTTGAGAACGAGATCAAGGTGCTGAGGAGGTACGAAACAAGACACACACACCACTGAAACAAGCACTCCGAGCTCAAATATAATATACAAACTCGGTATCTATGTTCTCAGCATGAGCCAAGGAATATATTAAGACCAATTTCATTACAATAAGCTAATTTAATCAAAAGTTTGTCGCATTTTGGGAAATTTCATTATAGCATTTGACCACAGGGTGGCGCTGCCCAGAAACTTTTTAGGCACCATCAGGGCATTGTGTCAAAGACACAAAGCAAGTTTGTTAAAGTTTGTAAAATATAGCATTTTACGACAAGATTCAAAATGTCCGACATCCAAAATGGTCGAAATGGGAAAAATGGGAAAATTGAGTGGATTATAGTTGAGTTTGGTGAGACTTTTGTTTTTGTATCAGGCTCTCCAAAATGATAAACAGATTAATCGGCCAATATATCGGTTATCGGCTTTCAAATATAAATATTTATCGGTTATTGGCATTTTACGACAAGATTCAAAATGGCCGACATCCAAAATGGCCGAAATGGGAAAATTGGGGATCGTTCGAGTTTTGTTAATTTTTTTTTTTTTTTTTGCCAAATCTTTCACAAGTTATAAACAAAAGTCATAAAGCAGGTTATGCTTGTCAGGACACTCACCAAGGCTGAATTCGAAATCGCCCCCTAAATCCTCGATCTCTATTCCCTACGTTTGTCCACTAATACTCACTCGAGCTCACTCGAAGGATGAGTGAGTGAATTCGGACAGTCGTTGAGCGTACTTCGGTTGTACACTCGTTATTGCAGTGCAATGTGGGATTGAATGAGTACACTCGATTACGTCCACTACCACTACAAATGGCTGTCCCTTCAAAAAATGGCCTATAGGGGGTGATTTTGGGTCGAGCCTAAGTTTGGTCAGAATAAGCTAAAGCATTGCAGAGATATGGCTTTACGTTCATTTCGGCGTGCTCTTCGTCAGATTCTTTCATCTGTTATTCGAGAACCGTTTGACGAATCAAAATTCCATAACGTTTTTTGGCATGGTCTGAAGATAATCTGGTTTATTTTAGTGAAAATTTGAGCAACAGTCGATTTACAGGCCTTTTACGCTTATTTAATAATAAGAAGAACGTCAACGATTGGAATAAACAGACGCAGCCTGAGGCTACCGGCACAGTTTCATCATGGTGCCACCTAGTGGTCACGAGATATTAAAAAAATGGCTCTTTTTGCTTATAACTTTTTAAAAAAATTTGGCCAATAAAAATCAAAAAACTCTCACTGGTGCAGTGTGCCGAGTTGAACTATACCCAATTTTCGCAAATTGGCCATTTTAGGTGTCGGCCATTTTGAATTTTATCGTAATATGCTATATTTTACTAACATTGGTGTTTCTTTACAAAACTTGGTATGTGTCTTCAGCACCACGCCCTAAAAGTAGATAAGAAGTTTCCAGGCAGCGCCATCTTGTGGTCAAAAGCTACGATGAAATTTCCAAAAATGCTAAAAACGTTTGAGTAAATTAGCTAATTGTATTGAAACTAGTCTTATTAGATTCCTTGAGAACATTAATACCAATTTTGATTTGAAAACACAGACGTAAACACCACAGACTACAAATACGCCAGATCATTACTAACATTAACATATACTGACACTATCATGTTCTGGATTCTCAAGTCTCTCTCTCTCTCTCTCTTTCAGGATAAAGCATGATAATGTGGTGGGATTGGAAGATTTCTACGAGACGAGAACACACTATTATTTGGTCATGGAGCTGTACGTGTTTGATAATGACTAAAATATACACACAAACACAGTCGCTCAGCGTGTGTATTAACTCGTCCATGTTTGGGTGTCTGTGAAGGGTGTCGGGCGGAGAGCTGTTTGACCGTATTCTGGATCGAGGTGTTTTCACGGAAAAAGACGCCAGCCGTGTGATGCGACAGGTCCTGCAGGCCGTATCCTACCTGCACCAGAACAGCATCGTCCACAGAGATCTGAAGGTGAGCCAGCTTGAGCTAAGACTAATTATGATTTTTACACGTTCAATTCTCATGAGAACCTCTGCAAAGTTCCAGTTATTGTTTCTAAAATCTCCCTGAAACGCCAATATTTCTCATTTAAATAATTAATATGCAGAATAAAGGGGCGGGGCCTTGTGGCGTTAGTTAGTAGTGTGTTAAACGGGCGGTTATGGTAATGGGCGGGATATTTCCCAAACACACTCGAAGCGCTCGACCAATCACAACCCACTGCTCCAGCCGGCCAATCAGAGCACAGTGTGCGTTTCAGAAGGAGGGGCTTCATAGAGACAGGAAGTAAACAGAGCGTTACTGACAGACTGGGAAGAGAGGAGCTAGAAAATAATCAACATTCAGGCAGGAAATTAATGTCCACTGTTGTGTCCGTCTGTAGCCGGAGAACCTGCTGTACTACAGTCCAGAGGAGAACTCCAAGATCATGATCAGTGACTTCGGTCTGTCGAAGATGGCGGATCACGGCGTGATGTCCACGGCCTGTGGAACACCGGGATATGTTGGTACGTACGCTTTACTTCTGCTGTTAGATTGTCTGTGATGGTTATGATTCTCATTACGGTGATGATACTCATTACGGTGGTGATTCACATTATGGTGATGATTGTCATCACGGAGATGATTCTCATTACGGATTACGGTGATAATTCTCATTACAGAGATGATTCTCATTACGGTAATGATACTCATTACGGTGATGATTCACATTATGGTGATGATTGTCATCACGGAGATGATTCTCATTACGGATTACGGTGATAATTCTCATTACGGAGATGATTCTCATTACGGTAATGATACTCATTACGGTGATGATTCACATTATGGTGATGATTGTCATTACCGAGATGATTCTCATTACGGTGATAATTCTCATTACGGTGATGATTCACATTATGGTGATGATACTCATTACGGTGATGATTCACATTATGGTGATGATTGTCATTACCGAGATGATTCTCATTACGATGATTATTCTCATTACGGATTACGGTCATTATTCTCATTATGGAGATGATTCTCATTACGGTGATGATACTCATTACGGTGGTGATTCACATTACGGTGATGATTCTTATTATGGTGATGATTCTCATGGTGATTATTCTCACTACGGTGATCATTCTCCTCAGCTCCGGAGGTTCTGGCTCAGAAACCGTACAGTAAAGCGGTGGATTGCTGGTCTATCGGCGTCATAACGTACATTCTGTGAGTCTGCCGTTATCACACACACTTTTGAGATCCGGTCAGGTGTGTTTTTCCTCAAACGCTGATCTCTTCATGTGTTCGTTTAGGTTGAGCGGATACCCGCCATTTTACGAGGAGAATGAAACACGCCTTTTCTCCAAGATCATGAAGGCAGAATATGCGTTCCACTCGCCGTACTGGAATGACATCTCTGAGTCAGGTGCGTCAGAAACACATCACTGCATCACTGCCACCTGTAGGCCATCAGCTGCAGTGCAACATCAAACATGGGGCTGTGTTTAAAATATTTGCATGTATTAGTATGTTAAAGGTGCATTGTGTAATATTTAGGAGGATCTGTTGGCAGAAATACAGTATCATGTACATAACTGAGTTTTCAGTGGTGTATAAAGAGCTTACATAATGAAGCATTATGTTTTAATTAGCTTTAATCTCTCTCCACACACCGTGGGTCCGCTTACATCGACATGTTTCTACGGTGGCCCTGAGCGGACAAACGCGTTTCGTCACTTTGCTATTCTTCATGCAAAGAAGGTGCAATGAATAAAACACTGACACAATGATGAACAAGTAGCTAATATATTCACAATAAAATTGTTTTACTGAATAATTAAGTATACACAATCTCTTAATTTATCTTCGTAAAGAAACCTCATTGCTTAAGTGGCTACTCTCTGCTGTCTCAGACGACGACTTCACTTCCTGCCGCCCACTGTAACTTCTGTTGGGTGCAATTCGCAACCTCACCACTAGATGCCGCTACAACGTACACACTGCACCTTTATTGTTAGTATGTATTGAAAACCTTTGTGAACAATCGTGGTTTGTTGTGATTTCTGCAGCGAAGGACTTTATCAGGCACATGCTGGAGAAAAACCCTAATAAACGCTACACAACAGAGCAAGCGCTCAGTCATCCATGGTGAGAAACACCTCTGAGGATATATGTGGACTGATGAACTGAGGCACGAATAATCACGATTAACATATTGAATGATGATAAAAAACAACTTGATAATTAAACATGCGTAAAGCATACATATTCATAACTGAATATACTGATTCATGAAAAACACATGATGAATTCTTGAATAAACAAATGCATTAATAAACATGCAGATTGATAAATGTCTGAATAAACGAGCTGCTGTTCTCTTTGTGCAGGATAATCGGAGACACGGCGCACAATGACAATATTATCGAGTCCGTCTGTGAGCAGATGCAGAAGAACTTTGCCAAATCCAAGTGGAAGGTGAGCGAGCAGATCATGTCCAATATTTTCTGCACATTCCAATGCATAAACCGCGCACCAATAAACAAGCTGATTTGTCTATAAACATACATATTCATTAACAGATTGACCTATAATAATCAAACATACTTTATCATGAATAAACTTATGCGTGAATAAATAGACAAATTGTTTTTTTTTTATTAAATACTTCATAAACTAATGGATAAACTTATGATGATTCATAAATAAATATACTGATTCACGAATAAACATTATTTTGAAAAAACAATGTTTATTCATGGATAAACTGGCTCATGAAAAACGTGTTTGATGAATTACACTTTATGAATAATTAGTTAAAAGCTAGCTGAAAGATGAAAAGATAAAAACTGACGTCACGAATAAACACGATTAACATTTTGAATCGTAGAAAACATTTGAAACATTTTGAAACTGCAGTGCCGTACAAATTCATAATTAAACAAATTGTAACAGTGCGTTATTGATTTGAAAAATGGCGGGAAAAGGTTCTTCCTGTTGACGAAAACCTTCTCCGTTTGTGTGTGTGTTTGATCAGCTGGAAACACTGTGAACAGAAATCGCGTGATTTGGAAGTGGGTGGAAGTGGTTTATTTGGTAGTGTGTGTTCATGTAGTAACTGCATTACACTGTGTGTTGAAGTGTGTTTTCTCTAATGTTCATGCAAGGAAAATTAGGTTACAACAATGCATGATACTAAATAATTAATAATTAATAAATAAATTGTAATTAATAAATAAATAAAATTATGTTTACTCTAAGAACAATTGTGAAATGAGTGTGGTTTCGTTTGAATAAAAGATGATGCTTGATTTGATTTATGTTTGCTCACTTGCGCCCTCTTGTGGGCATAGGAGACAATACGGTACCTTTTACCCTCTAACATTAAATATTGAATTGAACGTATGATTACGTGTGTGTTTTAGCAAGCCATTAACGTGACGGTGGCGGTCAGTCACATGCGGCGTCTTCAGCTGGCTCACGCTGACCCTGAGGTCATGACCCCGAGCCTGACCCCGCCCCCGCTGATCGAGGTGCTGGACGTCTCGTCTCCAGGCCCCGCCCCCAGCGAGCTGGACACCAACGGGAACCCCTCGTGCAGTCACATGACCCTGTCGCCTCACGCTGATGTCATCAGGGGGCATGGCCCGCTCAAGGCCTGCAACAGCGAGCCGATGCACGCGCTGGTCATCTCCGAGACCGGGCAACACGCGTATCACTCGGAGTCGGACCTGTGTGCGTCAGACGGCGCCGCTAACAGGTGATGCTAATCAAAAACCCCGAGTATTTTTGGTGATTGACATCTCTCTCACGTACGTCCTTTGAATTTGACCCAAAAAATAGAGCAATATTATGAATATCCCCACAATTCCCCAAGAGCGTGTCTAGTTTTACGCTTATGCCATGTTCAAATCACAAATTTGAGAAAGCTACTACAAAAAAACTTAAGTTGGAAAGTGAAATTTAAATGAATCAATTCATAATAAATTCAACTCAATGAATCGACTCATTCGATGCACTGAATCAACTTATTTGATTCTTTGAATTGATTCATTCGTTTAGCTGAAATTTCAATTAATCAATTCTAATTCAGTGAATCGATTCCTAACAAATTCAAAGTTGCTAAACAGACTTAGTGAATCGATTCACTTAAAATACTGAATCGACTCGTTTGATTAACTGAATCGATTCATTTAATGCCGTGAACTGATTATTGATCGTTGAACTGAAATTTCAATGAATCAATCCACAACTCACATTCAGTGAATTGAATGCTAATAGATTAAAAAAGTTGTTTCATAAATTCAAATCGACTCATTTGATGCACTGAATCAACTTATTTGATTCTGTGAATTGATTCATTTGTTTAGCTGAAATTTCAATGAATCCATTCATAACTCTGATTCAACGAATCGATTCCTAATGGACTCGAGTAACTGTTCCGTAAATTCAACTAAGCGAATCAACTCATTTGATTCTGTGAATCGATTTAGTTGGATGTTTCAAATGAGCAGATTAAGTCTATTTCATCTATTCCCATCTCATGATTCATTTGCATCATCACTTTCCTCAAGTCTCCATGACGGCGTGTCTCATGTTTGTAAATAGTTTAATACAAGTGTTGATGAGTATTGCTGTTCATAACTATATTGCAGTTTTAAAATGAACATTTTAATGCTTCAATACCAGTCCTCATGAGTTGTTGTGTGTTTCAGGTCGGACAGGATGACGTGTGGCACAGATGGGCGTGGCCAGACCCTTCAGACCGGCGTTTGCTCTCTGATGTAATCGTCTGACTGACAGCTGTCAATCAAATGAAGTGAGTATCCAATCAGGCCTCCGCTTATACAGTCATGTGATCGTGAAGGTCTGACCTCTCTCTCTCTCTCTCTCAGATCGTGTTTATCTGAGCGTCGGTTTGTCCCGTCACCCGTGGGACACACAGGCCGAGTCGGGCGAGTGCCAGTCGCTCACACACATCCGCTTCTCTGACTGGTGATTGGGAAGAGGCCGAGAGCGTCTCTCCTCAGGAACTGCCCGTGAGACCGTACGGTCCGAGTCGTATATCTCCCCTACTGTCTGCAGATATATGTACAGTAGTCATATTTACACCCGTGGTGGACTGACAGGGTGCATCATGGGAAGGGTGGATCACATGTGCCACTGGTCTACAGTAAACAGCTGCGTGTTTAAGGACTGTGTTTATTTTCTTATTTATCCTTGCTGATGTAATATCTGTTTGTGTTTTATATGTGCTTATAAGATCATTGTTGAAAGCTCAGTGTATTATAATCCATAAACATGCTGCTGTGTGTTAAACATAAAATAAAACTATTTACACACCAACTTCAATGTGGACACGTTTAATTACATTGCAACATTTTGAGCAAAAAGTTTTGCCCGTGTTTGATCAGGAGTTTAGAGCTCTATCAGGAGTAGTGTAACAGCGCCCCCTACCGTACGACAGGGAACACGCGGAACCAGATCTACCGTATGACGGGAACACGCGGAACCAGATCTACCGTACGATTCAGAAAACGCGGAACAAGATCTACCGTATGACGGGGAACACGCGGAACCAGATCTACCGTACGACGGGGAACACGAGGAACCAGATCTACCGTATGACGGGGAACACGCGGAACCAGATCTACCGTACGATTCAGAAAACGCGGAACAAGATCTACCGTATGACGGGGAACACGCGGAACCAGATCTACCGTACGACGGGGAACATGAGGAACCAGATCTACCGTATGACGGGGAACACGCGGAACCAGATCTACCGTATGACAGGGAACACGCGGAACCAGATCTACCGTACGACAGGGAACACGCGGAACCAGATCTACCGTATGACGGGGAACACGCGGAACAGGATCTACCGTACGACAGGGAACACGCGGAACCAGACCTACCGTATGACGGGGAACACGCGGAACCAGATCTACCGTATGACAGGGAACACGCGGAACCAGATCTACCGTATGACAGGGAACACGCGGAACCAGATCTACCGTATGACAGGGAACACGCGGAACCAGATCTACCATACGATTCAGAACACGCGGAACCAGATCTACCGTACGACAGGGAACACGCGGAACCAGATCTACCGTACGGCAGGGAACACGCGGAACCAGATCTACCGTACGACAGGGAACACGCGGAACCAGATCTACCGTACGACAGGGAACACGCGGAACCAGAGCAATTGTTCATAGTTTTATTCATCACAACATACTCATGTTAGTAAGCACTATTTAGTATGCTAGTTGTCCACTGTAAACATTGCAGCTCACAAAACCTTTATGCAGACACCGTGTTACTGATGTGTGTTGTGTGTGTGTCATCAGTGTTGTGTGTGTGTCATCAGTGTTGTGTGAGTGTGTGTGTGTGTGTCATCAGCCCTGGCACATGTTCAGACTGGTGACTTTATAGCGGATATCGTCACGGAGTTTCTCCACCTGAGCGTCCAGACCGGTCAACCGCGAGCCGTTCTCCTCCATCTCTGTCGCTCGCTGCCGTATGTACGCCTCTTTATCTGAGAGACAAACACGAGCGGTCATCATGGGTGATGTGTGTACATGACATCATGGGATACATGTTTTGATTTTAGTATAAATTGAATTTAAAATCTAAACTCGAGTAACAAAAACAGTTCATTCAACTGATTCAGTCAGTGAATCGACTCGTTTGATTTACAGAATCAATTCATTTGATTCATATATTTGATTGAATAAATTCAGGCAACTCACTGAATCAATCAAATACACTTATTGATTCAAATGAACCGAGTCAGTGAATCAAATGAGCATTTACTGATTGAGAAATCTGATTCAATGATTTGTTCACATCATCTCTCTAAAATGACTCAGATGTCTCATAATCACTCACAAACCACACAATCAGTAATGGCATTATGGGATGTATGTTTTGTGGGCGTTACCTTTCAGAGCCTTCAAGATGTCAGAGGTGTCCGTCATCAGAGACTCCGCCTCCTCCTGTAGCTTTAGTAAACGAGCACCATCTTCCCCAGCCTGAGTGTTTTCAGCCGCGGCTCGTTTCATTCGCTCGAACTCGTCTTTTAAAGCCTCCAGGTCCTACACACACACGCACACACACACACATTGCTTTACTAACCAAACCATTACTAACTATAACCAATGAGTGTAATACATAACTTAGGCAGTCTCCTCCTCCTCTGACTCTCTGCACTTTCTGTAAAGCTATATTATAATGATGTGTGTTGTTGAAAGTGTTACACTAATAAACGTGAACTGTTGTGTGTGTTCAGTACCTGTGCGGCCCGCTCGGCCTCGTCTTGAGCTGAGTTAGCCTGATCTTGAGCGTCGTTCGCCAGCGCTGTTCCCGTCGCCGCGTCGTTCCTCAGCGTGTCCACCAGGGGGCGAATCTCATCCATCAGCCCTGAAATACCCACAATCCCCTGCTCAGCGGGAACCAGCTGGTCCTCTATCTGAGCGAGAGAGATGATAAATCCAGGTTAATTTGAGTTCTGAGGTCGTGCCCGTTGTTTCCGCGCACGTGACTCGAACTTACCCGCTCTACGTCTTTCTTAACGTCGTCGGCGATGTCGACGCTCTGTCGGATTTTGTCCTCCAGGTCGTCGAAAATGTTCTCGTTTTCATCCATCGTTTTCAGAAGACTCTCGCCGTCCTGCTGGATGCCAAACGCTGCGTCTCTGCAGAAACGACCAGTCAAAAACATCAGCCAAATACAAAATATATAGGTAAGTCACGAGGAGTTGTTAGGCACAACTCACAGAGTCACGAATATTCGCGATACAGCGCTAGCCTCGAGTAGCTTATTGCTTTTATAAAACGGTTTCCACACAATACAAATATTGAAGTCAAAAAAACATGTATCAATGTAACTTTCATGAAGTTGAATCACTAAAAGCCTTCCTTCCGCTGGAAAAAATAGTCCCTGACCAGAAACAGCAGCAGAAGTTACGTTACGTTACATTATTACGCCGTTAGGTGGCGGCAAACACTGTCTTTATGAGCGAGTCCGTCAGCAGAGAAGACTTTTACATTGAAACGACTAAAGCGAGACGCAACTGACAAATGACTAGCGTGTCACGGCGCGGGAAAACCCCTTAAAGGAGTAGTGCACCTCAAAATTAAAGTTTACTGCTAATTTACTGATGCCAGGTATTTGGTTTTAAAAAAATAAACATTTATATACTTTTTGACCACAATTGTTGGTCTTGTGTGTGTGTACCGTGTGTCGCGGGCGGCGTCCAGCAGGCGTCTGGCGTTCTCCAGCTGCGGGCCGCTAGTCGTCAGGACGCTGCTGCTGTCGGGCACTGAGACCATCAGATCCTGCAGATCCTTCAGCTTCTGCTTCAGCTGATCCAGACTCAGAGGCAGCCGGGCCTCCAGAACCGCCTCACACACTCGCTGGACCTGCTCCGGGTCGGACCGAGGCTCTGCGGGTGACGACACGGCGCTTTACAACACACTACACACCTTACAGCAGCTTGTCAAAATAAAATTAAAGCAATGACGTGTGTGTTACTGACCTGACAGGAAGTCCCTCAGTGTGTTGATGAAGTCTTTGGTGTCTTTCAGGTCTCCGTCCACGTCGGCTCGCACCTGCTTGATCTGATTGGCCAGCTTGTCAGTGGACAGTCGCACCCTATTGGCCGAATCTTCAGCTTCCTGGATCTGTGTTTTCAGAGAGTCAGCGTCAACGGGAGTCAATGTAACTAGCCTTATTGGTCTTTCCATCTGGTTCACAATTTCATTTTTATTTCTCGTAATTGTGACTTTTTCATATTTTTTTTAATTAATGTAATATTTACTTTTTTTATATGTATTTTTTATAATTAAATGTTTATTTATTGACAATTAATAAAAATATTTATTAATCATTTATTTTTTATTAAATATTTACAAGTGCAACTTTTATTTCTCATAATTGTGACTTTTTCATATTTTTTTTAAATTAACGTAATATTTACTTTTTTATATGTAATGTTAATAATTAAATGTTTGTTTATTTATTGAAAATTAATACAAATATTAATCATATTTTTTTTATTAAATATTTACAAGTACAACTTTTATTTCTCATAATTGTGACTTTTTCATTTTTTTTTAATTAACGTAATATTTACTTTTTTATATGTAATGTTTATGATTAAATGTTTGTTTATTTATTAACAATGAATACAAATATTTATTAATCATTTATTTTTTTATTAAATATTTACAAGTGCAACTTTTATTTCTCATAATTGTGACGTTTTCATATTTTTTTAAATTAACGTAATATTTACTTTTTTATATGTAGTGTTTATAATTAAATGTTTGTTTATTTATTGACAATTAATACAAATATTTATTAATCATTTATTTTTTATTAAATATTTACAAGTGCAACTTTTATTTCTCATAATTGTGACTTTTTCATTTTTTTTTAATTAACGTAATATTTACTTTTTTATATGTAATGTTTATAATTAAATGTTTGTTTATTTATTAACAATTAATACAGATATTTATTAATCATTTATTTTTTATTAAATATTTACAAGTGCAACTTTTATTTCTCATAATTGTGACTTTTTCATATTTTTTTTAAATTAACGTAATATTTACTTTTTTATATGTAATGTTAATAATTAAATGTTTGCTTATTTATTGACAATTAATACAAATATTTATTTATCATTTATTTTTTATTAAATATTTACAAGTGCAACTTTTATTTCTCATAACTGTGACTTTTTCATATTTTTTTCAATGAATGTAATATTTACTTTTTTTATATGTAATGTTTATAATTAAATATTTGTTTATTTATTGAAAATTAATACAAATATTTATTAATCATTTATTTTTTTATTAAATATTTACAAGTGCAACTTTTAATTCTCATAATTGCATCAAAATGTTTCCCAATATCAATTTTATTTGTCATAATTTTTGGCTTGTTTAACATTTAATTTTCACTCATTTAATTGTTATTATTGAACATTCGCTTCTTTATAATATTTTTTATTGTCGAATGTAATAGGTATGAATAATATACAGTAAGATCGGTGGTACCTGCTCCGCTGCTTGAGTGATCTTGTCGTTGAGATCCTGCAGTTTGGCCTTGACCTCGTCGGCGTCCTGATAGGCCTTGTTGGCATTGGGCAGTGCTCCTGTGCAGGCGTCCTCCGCTCCACAAGGGGGCGCTCCGTCCGGAGGACACAGGTCGCCTGCGCAGCGCTCCGGAGTGCAGGGCTCCACGCGATCACTGCCGCAAACCTATCAAACACACCTTTACTGACCCGTTCCACTATAGCTATCTCTGCCCGTCAGCGATGATCTCACCTTGGTGGCGGCGGGAGTCAGATCGGGCCGCGTCTCCAGGTCCGTCTTCAGGTTCTGCAGGTCTTTGGTGTTTCCGGGCTGCAGGGCGTCCAGGCCACTCAGGGCGTTTTCTCGCACGCCCTCGGACTTCTTCAGGGCGTCTTTGGTGGCGTCGGCTCGCTTGACGGCGTCGGTTGACTTGTCATACGACTTCTGAATGGCGTAGAGGTCGCCTGAGGGTGAAACAGTTTCCGTTATTCGATAGGGTCGGGAATCGAATACTTGTTATAAAATTTAAATATCGATTTCTCTGTGAGCGTTTCAATACTTTCTGTCCTCGTGTGTATTGGACCCGCAGCTCTTAAAGTGACAGCGCTCAATTAGGAATTGATATAATTCAAACGATACCCAAAGCTAACTAGCGATCAAGAATCATGCGCTACTGATACGCACTGGCGTTGGTGGATCCGGCGGTGCTGGTGAAGGCGTCTCTGCGGCTGAAGTACTGGAGACTCAGAGACGACAGGAGCGACTGCAGCTCGTCAAGCTCTCGCTCCAGCTCTCGGCCGCGAGGCGCAGACGGCAGATCCACTCTCAAGCCCTCCATCTGAGACCTGGAGGAGCAGAGCGTTAGCTGAAGTGTGTGTGATGGGTAGGTTTAGGGGTAGGGTTAGTGTGTGTGTGTGTACCGGAGCGTGTTGAGTCTCTGCAGGGCTTCGGTCAGGGCGCGGCTGGACTGCGGGGGGACAGACACGGACTCCTGGATCAGAGCGAGTGTGTCTTGGAGCGTCCGGATCCTGCGGCCCGAGTCGCTCGACGTCGGTCGTCCACCAGAGGACAGCAGTGAGTTGGAGAGACGCTCCAGACCGAGCGTGAGCTCCTGCAGACGTGTGTTCATGCTGAAGAAGCAGGACGGGCACGCCGGGCACTCTGGGAAACTGGCACAATAGCCGCGGGCGCAGACGTCACAGCGAGGGCCGGTAATGCCTGATTTACAGCGGCACAAGCCTGTGCGTTTATCGCAGCCGCCCGGCTCTGTGCCCGAAAACTCGCAGTCACACGCTGACACACACACACACCAGAAGGACACTTTCAGTATTACATTGTACTAAACACAACATTCATTAAATATTCAATATATATAATATAAGATAAATGTACATTTTATAAGATTATAAGAATATATAATATGTTGTGTAAATGAGAATTGAATACTACATATAAACAAAATAATTGAAAATGTAACTTTTTTGTTAGTTAGTAATCTAGCCTACTAAGAAACTTACAAACAAACTTACCAACAACTAACTAACTTGTTAACTAACTAACTTACTAATTAACAAACTTACAAATAAACATACTAACAACTAACTTACTAACTAATTTACAAAACTAACAAACTTACAAACAACAAACTTGCTAATAAACTCACAAACTTACTAACTAACCTACTAACTTACTAACTAACAAACTTACAAATATACTAACAAACTTACTAACAAACCTACTAACAAACTTACAAACAAACTTACTAACAACTAACTTATTAATTAACAAACTTACAAATAAACATACTAACTAACAACTAACTAATTTACAAAACTAACAAACTTACTAACAACAAACTTACTAACAAACTTACAAATATACTAACAAATTTACTAACAAACCTACTAACAAACTGACAAACAAACTTACTAACAACTAACTAACTTACTAATTAACAAACTTACAAATAAACATACTTACTAACTAATTTCCAAAACTAACAAACTTACTAACAACAAACTTGCTAATAAACTCACAAACTTACTAACTAACCTACTAACTTACTAACCTAATAACAAACTTACAAACAAACTTACAAATATACTAACAAACTTACTAACAAACTTACAAATATACTAACTAATTTTTAAACTAACAAACTTACTAGCAACCAACTAACTTACTGACAAAAAACGTATTACCTAACAAACTTACTAACTTCCTGACTAACAAGCTTACAAACTAGCAACTAACTCATTAACTAACTTTCTGCCTTACAATCTAACAACTAATTACTAACCAAATCTACTAACTAACAAACTTACTGACTAAAAAACTTACTAACAAACTTATTAACTTACTAACAAACTTACTAACTAAAGCTACTAAATTACTAACGAACTTACAAACGTACTAACAAACTAACTAACAAACTTACTAACTAAAAGCTACTAACTGACTAGCGAACTTACAAACGTACTAACAAACTAACAATTTTACTAACTAAAAGCTACTAACTTACTAACTAACATACTAACAAACTTACTAACTTATAATATTATTAAGTTACTAACTTACTAACTAACTAACTAACTAACTAACTAACTAACTAAGTAACAATACGGTGAGCTGCTGATGTGTAAAAAATTAATAAACGTTGTGTCGGCAGGAAACACTCACGTCTGCAGCCAATCAGTGGATCTCCATACGTGTTGTCAGGGCAACCGCTGCAAGTCCGGCCCCCGATGCCAGGACGACACACACACTGACCCGTGCGCTAAACCACGAGGAAACACACGTAAGAACCTCCTGTGTGTGAGTGTGTGTGTGCGTGTGTGTGATGTGTGTACCTGGTCACAGGTGGCGCTGCGGGCGTTGATGCGGTCACAGTCACATGGCTGGCAACCGTTGGGCGACGACGGGTTCCAGTAACCAGCAGCGCAACGGTCACATGCTAACCCCTCAGTGTTAGCGCGACACACACACTGACCCGTCAGCTGGTTACACACACCGCTGACCGACCCAACAGAACTGCAGGAGCACTCTGAACACACACACACACACACACTTTTAATTCATTTGAATTTTTACTATTTTCCTATTTATTGCCAATTTAATATTTATGAATGATTTCGTATGATTTTAATATGAAGAGATGTTTGTATTTGTATCGTTGTGTTGAGACTCACTGGAGCAGCCGCGAGGGTTGTTAGCGTCGAGGTTGTAGTGTTCGTCTTTACAGCGGTCGCAGCGATCGCCCTCCACGTTAGCTTTACACACACACACTCCTGTCGCGTCACACTGACCCCCGTTCTCAGAGCCCGCGGGGTCACACAGACAACCTGAGGAGGACACACCTGCATCAGCATCATCATCCTCGTGTGTAAGTGTGTGTGTGTGTGTGTGTGTGTATCCTCACGCAGGCAGGCGTCGGGGCTCCTCATGTCACTCAGAGGGTTAGCGTAGTAGTTTTGCTCGCAGCGTTCACAGTTGGGTCCCGTTGTGTGATGAGAACATCCGTCACACACTCCTCCAGAGCGCCGGCCCGTCTCCTCGTAACGCCGCGGGTCGAAGTGACAGCGATCAGAGTGATTATTACAGTCACATCCTGCACACACACACACACACACACACACGCTGATGTACAGCACATCTCCAAAGCTTTATATAAAATAACACACTCTTTTTGAATGTTTTGATGTTCATTCGTCGTGACGCAGACGTACGTTTGCAGGTGTGTGTGTTTCCTCTCTCCGCGGGTCTCCAGGGAAGGTCGTTGTAGAAGTCGTCACACCGCTCACAGTTCACGCCGGCCGTGTTGTGCTGACAGTCACACACACCTCCAACCTGCAGAACGCAAACACACACGCATGAGCTGCGCGAGCTTTACAGTGTGTGTGTTTGAGTGTGTGTGTGTGTGTGTTTGTGTGACCTGTGTGTTGGTCTGGCTTCTGCACCGGTCTGTGTGTCCGTGACAGAAACAGGATCCCATGACCTTCATCTCCCGCAGGGCGTAGAACTGACTCAGGCCTCGGCCCGGCAAACTGGGAACTGGACCCAACCGGGTCAGATTGACCCGCAGACCCGTGAAGCCCGACGCCACTGAGGGACAAACCAGCCGTCAATCATCACACTTCATGATCACACCAGCTGTCAATCATCACATCTGAGAGTTATTAAACAGTAAATCTCATAGTCAAAACTTCTCACCTTCAATTTTGTATTCGTTCGGTAGATCGATGTTTGAGAACTGATGGAGAGGATAAAAGTGAACCTGAGGAGAAGAGAATCGTCGACACATGGTAGGCCGTTTATTAACAACGTCATATTTGGTAAATCAAAATTATCAAACAAAAAGTCATATTTTAGTTTTTTTATCTTATAATTTTGACATTTTATGCCACTTTTTGTCAAAATTTCAACTTTTTGTCATAATTTCGACTTTTTGTCAAAATTTCAACTTTTTGTCAAAATTTCAACTTTTTGTCATAATTTTGACTTTTTATCAAAATTTCAACTTTTTGTCATAATTTCGACTTTTTGTCAAAATTTCAACTTTTTGTCAAAATTTCAACTTTTTGTCAAAATTTCGACTTTTTGTAATTTCAGCTTTTTGTCAAAATTTCAACTTTTTGTCATAATTTCGACTTTTTGTCAAAATTTCAACTTTTTGTCAAAATTTCAACTTTTTGTCATAATTTTGACTTTTTGTCATAATTTTGACTTTTTATCAAAATTTCAACTTTTTGTCATAATTTCGACTTTTTGTCAAAATTTCAACTTTTTGTCAAAATTTCAACTTTTTGTCAAAATTTCGACTTTTTGTAATTTCAGCTTTTTGTCAAAATTTCAACTTTTTGTCATAATTTTGACTTTTTATCAAAATTTCAATTTTTTGTCATAATTTCGACTTTTTGTCAAAATTTTGAATTTTTGTCAAAATTTCGACTTTTTGTCATAATTTCGACTTCTTGTCAAAATTTCAACTTTTTGTCAAAATTTCAACTTTTGGTCATAATTTCGACTTTTTGTCATAATTTTGACTTTCTGTCAAAATTTTTACTTTTTGTCAAAATTTCGACTTTTTGTCATAATTTCAACTTTTTGTCATAATTTTGACTTTTTATCAAAATTTCAACTTTTTGTCAAAATTTTGACTTTTCATCTCATAATTATACCTACGTATATCATAAATTCAGCTTTTAGTGTCTCTTAAGCATTTCATAATCATGCTGGTTTTCTTGTTGTGACTGAAGCTCGTACCTTCTGGTCCCTGTAGGGCTGGTCTGCGGTGGAGGGCAGTGTGTAGCAGTAGGTGTCCTGCAGGCGTCCCGGGAGCGATGTGCTCACCTGAGGGAAGGTGGAGGGACAGTCGGTGGCCATGTACAGGACCGGCTCCCAGGAGCCGCCGTAGTCCCTGGTCCTCTCGATGACCAACGCGTCAGGCCTCGGGCCCTGCAGACCAGAACACCGTAAGAAAACACTCTTTCACATCACAGAAAGACTGGCTACGTATAAACACGCGACCAAATAATCTGTTAGTAATGGGATTGACGGGTCAAGCGCACTGAAAACGCCTTAATCGACCCGATTGAGCTCGATACGAAGAGTTGTGCATGTAAACACAGCCTAGAGACTGAGTAACACATACCTTAAACGATAGTAGGACCGTTTCCAGGTGAAAAATCCCATTTAAATCCAGCTGTAGTGTCACCGGACTCACATCTGGAATCAACACACACACACTCACATTAACACTGGAAAACCTGTCAATGATGGAATGACGAACATGCTTGTCCTGGCATATATCCATCAAATTATATTGTGTAATCTATGAATTACGAACAAATGTTAAGTATATAAAAGTGTGTACTGAATATGTTTAAAACAATACAGTTAGGTAGTGTAAATAGGAAAGAAAGTACATTTGTTCAGCATTAACTGAACAAATATAATTACCAAAGTTAAATAAAACCTAATTTGTTTAAATATTACTTTTGCTGTTATTATATTAAAAAAGAGCAAATAAAAATGTACAGCATAGAGCACATAACTAGGAGTGAAATGCACCAATTATTAATAAATAATAATAGCAATATTATAACTATTAACTATTACAACTATTTTTTATTATTAGGACTTTGATGACTACATTTACTACGAAGAATGTGAGACTTAGAGCAATACAGCCATTTATTCGTTTCACGTAAGTAACATAAAGTAGTTTTGCTGTGCTCGCGATAAACCTCTGTTATCTTAAATGTATTTAAAACACACGTTCTGTGGTGTAATTAAAATATAGGGGCTATAAATCAATAATTAAGTGAATGTTTGGTCGACACTGATCATAACGGTGTTTCCCGCGCTCTGCTGTTGTCATGGTTACAATTTCCTCAGGACAGATGCACAGATCGTCCGTTGGCATCGTAAGATAAAATCATAGAGGTTAAAATATGCGCTGACCGAATTGTAATTTGTCGTTTTAGTTACAAAACATACTGTTGAAATATGCATTAGTACACTTAAAACTATGGCTACTTATCGTTATGATGTCCTTTAAATACAAGCCAGCCAAACTCGAACATATCGAATACCTGACGTACATAAAGTGATACTGAGGTAAACAAAATGGCTGACAGAATATTGTTGTTGTGTGTTTTCAGTTTTCGTCAGTGATGTGGTTTTGGATGTCGTACCTTTCTTGGACTGCCACCATCGGTTGGGTCCGGCGCTGGACATCACGTTCTGGATCGTGTGAGCGTTATAGGTCGCGGGGTTCCGCGAGTCACACGGACAACACTTCATCTTCCACTGGGACACAGACGGTGCGTTTACATCGAGACATTGAGTTGGACTCTGTATGTCTATATCTTATTTTATCTCATTTAGCCTATATCTCATGGAAGCCCATTTTCGCCACATAAGAAAAAAAGTTTGATAAATCTTAATTATGACATAAAAAGTTATTAATATTATGACAAAAAAGTGAAATTGTGATTGTACTAAATACAAATTTGAATTTTATGTCATAGAAAGAGATGACAAAAATAGATGGCATGATACTGAGTTATAATTTTGACTTGTAGTTACTGCGTCATTTTGACCTTTTATGTATTAATTAGGACTTAAAAAAAAAAAATCTGTCATAATTATGACTTCTAAATCAAGATTTTGGGTAATAATTCCGACTTTTTAATCTCATAATTCTGAAGTTATAATGTCTTTGTTATGTCTTTAATTTTATTAATTTTTAAGCCATAATTTCATAATTTTTATCTCATAATTATATAATTATTTGACTTTTATGCCATTATAATGTCATTCGAAGTCAAAATAAATGTGAAATTATGACAAGGGAATTCATAGATCTAAACAAAAATCTTTCTCTGTCTTAATATTGACTTTTAAGTCAGAATTTCACATTTATGTCATAATTATGATTTTGTTTGGCAAATGGGCTTCCATACATTTTAGTATCAACGTTGTCTCAGATGTTTCTTCTCAAATAAACAGACATACAGTAAGGTTATAGAGCTAAAATGTGTTTAATTATCATTGACAAAGCATAAACCAGTCTCATGATGAGCGTCGCCTCAGGCTGGGGAATCTGAGTTTGTTTTTTATTACGTCTCATCATGTCCTAATGAGAACAGAATGTCTGTGTGATTTCATTTTACAATCCATCAGCAATAACATGAATTAACACGTTGAACTCGAAATGAATCAGCCTAAAAAACTGCTGCTAGCGAGCGAACCATAATAACCAGACATGAGTGAATGTCACGAAAACCCTCGAGTTATTTTACCCTAAAATCATACAAACCATTTATGTTATTTCCATAAAGATAGTGAAGACAAATATTTTTATGTGTTATGATATAATTTTCATGACAATTTAACACTTTTACCCCTTGCATTCTCATTACTGTAATGTAAAATAAATATTAAATCACACACACATTTATTTGCATATATACACACACACACACACACATATAATTCTGCTGATTTATATACAAATTAGTGACAATTTGGAATCATGGTAATAACTGTATTGGGAATTTGAGAGGGAAATATGTTTAAATGTTATGAAGATGTTGAAATTATGACTTTCTATGTCATAATTATTACTTTCAAGTGAGAATTTTTTATAGTTCCAAAGTTTTAATTTCATAATTATGACGTTATAATTTCAGCTTAGTAATTATTTTCATTTTGACTTTTTGTGTCATCATTTTCTTAAAGAACAGCGCCTCACCTGTCCGTGTGGTGCACAGACGACCTCTGACCCCATCAGACCACATGTGGAGGAGGCGCGCAGGTTCTGCTCTCGGCCCAGGAGCAGGTCGCCCATCGGCGGGTAACAAGCGCCTCGAGCACAGTCCTGCTGTGCCACACACAGCGCAGACAGAGCTGGAGACCAGAACACAACACTTTACTACGGTAAAATCACGGTAAAACTCACCAGACAGAGCTGGAGACCAAAACACGACACTTTACTACGGGAAAATCACGGTAAGATTACTGTAACACTCGCCAGACAGAGCTGGAGACCAGAACACAACACTTTACTACGGTAAAATCACGGTAAAACTCACCAGACATAGCTGGAGACCAAAACACGACACTTTACTACGGGAAAATCACGGTAAGATTACTGTAACACTCGCCAGACAGAGCTGGAGACCAGAACACAACACTTTACTACGGTAAAATCACGGTAAAACTCACCAGACTAAGCTGGAGACCAGAACATGACACTTTATCACGGTAAAATCACGGTAAAACTCACCAGACTAAGCTGGAGACCAGAACATGACACTTTATCACGGTAAAATCACGGTAAAACTCACCAGACTAAACTGGAGACCAGAACACGACACTTTACTACGGGAAAATCACGGTAAGATTACTGTAACACTCGCCAGACAGAGCTGGAGACCAAAACACAACACTTTACTACGGTAAAATCACGGTAAAACTCACCAGACAGAGCTGGAGACCAGAACACAACACTTTACTACGGTAAAATCACGGTAAAACTCACCAGACAGACCTGGAGACCAGAACATGACACTTTATCACGGTAAAATCACGGTTAAAACTCACCAGACTAAGCTGGAGACCAGAACACAACACTTTACTATCGTAAAATCACGGTAAAATCACGGTAAAACTCACCAGACTAAGCTGGAGACAAGAACATGACACTTAACCACGGTAAAATCACGGTAAAATTACTGTAACACTCACGAGACAGAGCTGGAGACCCGAACACAACACTTTACTACGATAAAATCACGGTAAAACTCACCAGACTAAACTGGAGACCAGAACACAACACTTTACTACGGTAAAATCACGCAGAACTCACATATGCTATTGTACTTCACATATGCTATTGTAGTTATTAGCATAACATTTACATAACATATGAAGAATATCATGATGTTCATAATATGATACATGACCAAAACCTTCATGATTAAAAGCTTGAAGAACAAACCTGCTAAAGAAAGAAAAATCCACGTCTTCATCCGGACAGTTTCTCGATCTAAACGGGTAAAACACAACTTTCCTTAAAGCACAACTGAACCACGAGCTAGTGTTAATTAATTACCCATGTTAAAGTGAAGAACTCACCGGTGTGTGTGTGTGTGTGTTTGTGTGAAAGCTGTTAGTTCTGTGTGTGTGAAGTGTTCAAATGCAGTGTGTGTCGTGTGCTTTTGGCTTTTATCTCAGGAGCCGCTCACCTGTGTGTGTGTGTGTGTGTGTGTGTTATACCCTTCCTCACAGCGTCACACCCTTCATAACATGAATAAACACGCGCACACACACACACTCACATCCTCAAAGTAACAGAGATGGAATTTAATCGTGATTCATTATTATGATACAGACTGATGAACACTATATTCAGTGTGTGTGTGTGTGTGTGTGTGTACTGTGGTCGTTCAGGAAACTAACCAGCAGTTTTATGTCAGTTTCAGAGACTCTGAATGTTGATTTATACAATCACTGAACAAGATCTGACATCATAAACAGACAGACCAGCTACTGAGTGTTTGCTGAACAGTGTGTGTGTGTGTGATGAAGAGTTATGTGTGTTTATGTGTGTTTTAAAAACCTCCGCCTGCGGGCACTGATTTCAGCTCTGAGTGTGTGTGTGTGTGTGTGTGTGTGTGGGGTGTGTCCAGTCTGAGGTGAGACAGTGACTCAACACACACACAGACGAAGGTGCCACACCTGAACGCCAGTGCCAGATCACCATGACGACACACACTGCAACACCCATAGGCCTTTAGATGCTAATAAATATTCATGAGAGATTTATTACAGAAACACAGTTATGAAGATGATGAACACGATGGGTTCGATTGATGAACTGTGTATGTGCTGAATGAATGTGTGTGTGTGTGTGTGTGTGTGTGTGTGTGTGTGTGTGGCAGAACATTGTGCTCTTTGAACATTGTGCATGTTCGCACACGTCTGATCTTTCCGATGTTGTGCAAGGCATTGTGGTCTGTGAAGTTCAGTTGATCATCCTGACCTTGATGGAGTTATGGATGATGAGCCGAGCTGAATGGAGAAGTTGTGATGAAGTTGGGTTGTATTTAAAGATGCACAATGACTTGTATAATCAAAATAATATTAATTAATATTCAAAGTGTTGATGATTTATTGGCTTAAAGCTTACAAGTGTTTGGACTTTAAACAGCACATTTATCACAGATAAAGTGTCTGATCTGCTGCGAAATCAACTGCAATCACTGAAATAAATCTGGGTTTAAGGAAAAATTACATTTCAAAGCGTGTGAGATCTCTCTGAGAAAGGGTGAGTTCGATAATACTAGTGATGTTTTTATTTTCATCACCAGTTTTCTCAAGTTTTGCGAGAGACAACGCAAAGTACTAAAAATACATGTTTTCCTCACATCTCGTTGATAAATATCAGTCTTTTAAAGGGATACTCCAGTTTTTTAGGGGAAATAAGCTCATTTTACAACTCCCCCTGAGTTAAACAGAAGTTTTACCGTTTTCGAATCCATTCAGGCGATATTCTGATATTTAGACGAATATCAGTAACCAGTTTCTCATTGACTTCCATAGTATATATTTTTTCCTACTATGGAAGTCAATGAGACTAGAAACCGTCTGGTTACTGATATTTTACTAAATATCAGAAAATCGTCTGAACGCACTCGAAAACGATAAAACCCAACTGTTTAACTCTGTAGGAGTTGTAAAATGAGGCTATTTCCAAAAAAGTGGAGTATCCCTTTAAAGTGTAAAGCGCGTGCTAGCGCGACACCTAGAGGACAAAATACGGGAATTTATAAATACATTTGATATTTTATGGTTGGTTATTTTTATCATAAGCATAATTACATTTAGTAATTTAATACATATGAATTTTATTGATAATAATAATTGATATATTGTTATTAGAATTTTCTTCAATGAGAGACAAACGGCTCTTATTTTGAAGCTCGTTTCATTTTCCGCTTTTATTGTGAAGTGTTCGCGGCGCTGGAAGCGGAAGTGCCGCACACGCGCGTGTCTTGTTCATTCATTGCGGGAGTTTGCATGTGTTGTTGAGTGTGATATTGATAAAATATTGATAATAACTGGAGATCATAATGATTAAGGATAACTGCTGGAATATCCCTGTAAACGCCCCGGCGTGTATGGAGAGACACCTGGACGCGGTGGACTACAGGAAAGGTCAGATTAAAACTATCATCTCTTGCTCTGATCCAAATAAATAAATTCCCAAATATAGGAATTATATTATAAATGTGCAATATAATACAGATCTATACATTTAATCTTAATTACTTTTATTATTACTGAACTGCAACGTTGATTATTTTATTTTCCTGCAACAAATGTGTCACTCAGTCAAAACAATCATTATTCAGACAGCAGATATCATTTTTGATATTGTCCACTAGTGTGTTCAGGACACTATAGTTCATTTCTGTAAGTGACGAGAGAAAATTAAAGTAATCTGTGACGTTAAACCTAATATTAACAACGATTCCTCCAATTTGAGCTGATGATGTTTATCTGAAGTGTGTTTCCTGTAATCGCTAATGCTCTTTACACACACTGAACAACATGAAGCATTGCTTGGTCACTGGTTGAGCTAAACTGGTACTATCAAATTGTGCAGGGCGGTCGCGGCCCACAAGGGGGCCTCAGTGAGCTCTGTGGGGGGTCGCGGAATATTTTGAATGTTTGAGCAATGAGCATTAAATAAAAGTCCTTAACTTTTTTTCTGTTCAAAATTTACAAAACGTATATAATGAGTGAGTTCATCATGAATCCATTTTCCAATCCGTGTTTTTGTCATATCCTGAACCGCTATGGTACACCTATAATAAGTGTTTACATTGGGACTATTTTACACTGGTTCGGATCGCTGCGGAGTACTACAGTACCTGCATGACTCGTCATAGACGTACACAGAGAGAAGTAGTTCCGGCCACACTGCAAGTTTATTATCGCTCGCTATAGTGCCAAAAGCGTAAAAATAAAGCCCCACAGACAACAGTCATTTAATATCAGATATTATTTTATTTAGCCTAAACACCAGTGTGAATATTTTTATTTTTGCATGTCAAATAGCGCCAATTAATATGCTTCTCCTAGGCTTACGTTGTTAAATTACAAAGGGCCTACTTATGTTTTAGTCATTGTATTTTCAATATAATAGGCTATTATTTGTGCATAAACATACCGTTTGTTTGAAAAAAAACATATTTTGTCATCCTTGCTGCAAGCTTACAAGAGCAATAATATCATTAAATGTAAGAGGGGGCCTAAAATATTTTATTGGGAAAAGGGGGGTCACAGACAAAAAAAAAGGTGATATTCAACATAATTTATAAAGTGTGAGAGTCCAACAGAAGGACGAACAAAACCAGTTAAATATGAACATGTATTATTACAACTAAAGCGAAAAAAAACTGATAATGTGAGAAATGTTGAAGGAGTCTGAATAATTGTAGGTTTGAGTGTGTATTTAATCAAACTACAAATGTATATTTTTCTATCAATAATAATGTATATTTAGCATGTATTGTATTGTTATTTTTAATATATATAAATGTATTTGTTATTAATTATTAATATTTTTGACATGTATTCTGAAGCGTCTTCACGTTGTACGTCATCATTGAATTATTTTTCCGGTAAAAACACCCCTTTTTCTTATTAGCTTTGCGGTCAGTCTTGTTTTTAAGATATTT